>JAPTHN010000006.1:390399-507398 GCA_026936325.1 Platynereis dumerilii | reverse complement strand
AAGATGAATATGTTATGTTTTGTTAAATACGAAACTAAATCCTTGATAAGAAGCTGGACCTACTTGACCTAATTCCCAACTGTGGACTGTTGATGTTGAGACCATCACTGCACAGATTTTTTAGTCTACTCTTGCACTCAATTCGCTTCGCTCAACGGCCTTCGGCCGTTTCGCTGCGCGAATATTAAAATTTACTATTTACACGTTGCTTTGGCACCATAGGTATTTGGGCAAATCCCATGGTCACTGATGAAATATCCAAATAGTATCTTTGGATGCTATTTGGAATATATAAACAGTGTTTTGGGAGGTTATCTGACCGCTTCAATAGAAATATGATTTTAAAGGTATGTGTGTCAGTGTCACTGGTACTTCAACTTTTTTGTAGGGACCATCTCAGATCTGTGTTATAAGCTCCAAATGAGGAAAGATTTGACAGTGGAGGTCCCTAACTAAAGGGGCAAAAATAATCAGCCAAGTGCTATTTGTCATCAATTTATGTGTACTGCAGTTGTGGAGCTTCTTGAGTTTCTGGAGGGGGCCACTAGGAAGTTGGCCTTGCACATATACTTTCCCTATAGCAGGAGTACCCTCCAAATTTACCTCCAATATTAGGAGGATACTCATGCTACAGCAAAGGTAACTGTGACTACAATTTACAAATCAAGTATATATTTGCCCCTCTTTATGCTCAGTAGCTCCTTCACTGCATGACCTTGGGAGCTGTCATGGTTGAGTGATTGGGGACATATATCCAAAGCACACATGGAGCATAATACATTGGGGACCATATCCAAAGAACACCTGGAGCATAATATTATCCCATAGAGATTTCCTTCAAAAAATTATATAGCCTAAGTGTATAAACATTTGAGACAACATAAGACAAGTGATAAAAGAAAACACTGTATGAGAACATTAGATATTCAACTTCTCACAAACTGGCCTGTCTAAAAGTGTAATAATCCAAATATTATGCAAGCCACAATTAGCTTGTTGTAATGGAAATAGAAATTTCATGTTCATGACAAAGAATTTAAAAGGGCTTCTCATTGCTTGGTTTGCTGTCTATGTTAACACCTGTAATTAGGCATGCCTAATCATGATGTAACATGTATTAGGTTTGTTATATCACACACTCACAGTGGTACATTGGAGGTATAGATGCAACTACACATACATAAAACATTATTTGAACATTTGGAAAATAAAATATGTGTTTGAAGAAACCTCAGGTCCCTACAATTCTTTTTTTAAAGAATTTCTTGTTTAAAATGGAAATAAGGTGACTCAGAATATTTTATAGATTGCTGTTTGACATATTAACATTGTTTTACTACCACACAATTGAAAAGGGCAATGGTTCTGAAAGAATTTGCCATGCAAAAAATAGATTTATAAAAAGGCGACATGATGATATATGGCTTTTAAATGTAGTGCCAGACATGTAACCCAACCACAATACTTTTTAGTTTTTACTCCATTTTATTCTTGCATGGAAACCTCACACTTTTGACATCCTACATGTTGGCCTACCTGACATGCACAGAAAAGAAAGAAAATACTAAACTTGCACTAAAACTTTCATAATCTTGTTTGCTCTTGGGTAATTAATATTACACTGAAGTACTGTACTGATTCACAGAAATTTTACAGGACTAATCAATAAGCCTCTGTAGTTCACATGTTAAAACTTTGACTAAGACACATCTGGGATAATCAGATATCTCTTATATTAAAATGATAACGTACGGGATTTATCTCAAGTTACACTCATTGCCTCATCCTCAAATTCGGCCTGCACCTTCCTGGGGATACTAAGGCAGAACTCTCCCCTTTTCAGGCCCATCCAAGTCTTCTTCATGTCCCAATTGATATTATTTACATCTTTTGCGCAGCAGACAATCTAACACCTATGCCATTCCTATCATAACACACAGTGGCTCTGTGAGCAATACTGACACGCCACCTATTGTTTATTTATCATACAGCTATTCAATAACTGGCGAAAATTCATCTTAACAAGTTAGCCCATTTCTGCCTTTCCAATCTACGGGTACTCTTAAGTGTTCATTTATTAATGGGTCTATCTTACCCCTATCCATCAAAAAAGCAACCTAGGCCTCTACCTGCCCATCTTCATCTATCTATTTTTTGTGTTATACTTTGTTCCCTCCAATCTACGGGAAAATTACTAGTTATTAGTCATAAAGTTCACATTTCATAGACATAATCGTATGTTTCCCCACAAAATATGCTGGATTTGCAAGTTTACAGCCTATTTATTAGTTATGCAAAAGGAGCAGAAAAATGCTCTTTGTGAATCATGATAGCCGATGAAGTGTCATCCTCTCTACTACATTGAACACCAGAAACATTGAGGCTCTTTGATTAGTCCTGATAAAGAGAAGACCATTTGATTTGTCTTAACTGATTTTTGAGAATCAGATGCATGATCCTTTCGTTTGCCTGTCACCAACTCACGAAGTGCCATTTCCACAGTGCAACGATCTACTCTTTTTGCATATCAAATGTACAGACTGCAATGCTTACATGACCTGCTTGCAAACTGACCCAAGAGCTCCCAATTGCAACTAACCAAAAATGAAGCAGGAACTACTTTGTTGACATGGGTCACTGGTATGATATCTGAATTTGACCCTATGCAATGCAATGGGCCATGGTGAAGCTATGTTGAACTGTTTGCACTTCCGAAAACTTAACAGTAAAAGAACCCCCCCCCCCCCACACACACAATGATACAATTTAATACATCCCCCCTCTCTCAACATGACCAAGAGCAGTATTATTGATGACCTGCCATAAAACACACTCACTATCAGTTGTATGCTGTGAACATACTTGGCATGAAATATGGCCATGGATAGGATATGGAATGCTGGTAATATGTAATAGGGCAATTACAATTATGGGATTATTTGGATAGTATTATTTAGAATCATTTTGCAGGATAGGGGTCAGACATGGTAATAGTGTGTTGGAAGGTTGCCATGACAACCATAGTATGCCATTAGGTGGGGTAAAATCATGTTGGGGCCAGACAGGAAAAGAAGGGGAAATGAGTGAAAAATTTTGGCAACACTTCAGTCTGCCAGTTAGATGGTTAGTGGTTCTCTAACTCAATCTGTTTTACATTAGGAAGGAATTCCAGAAGTCAGAGGTACAGAGAAGTTCTGTATAATTCCTTTGGTTCAATCTAAACAAATGTGTCAAGAGTTCAGAATTTGGTTCTAAAGAATGTTCCCAGGAGTAGAGAGAGTTACATAAAGATTTAAAAGTGTCCTTCTAACTTCCTGTATCCAGACAGAGGCTGGGTAGCAGTAGTTTCAATCTAGTCTAGTTTAGTTTTACTCTACTAAACAATGTTCTATTAAACATTATCTACTAAACAAGAAACCTTGACATGCAAGGGTGCTCCTCAAAGTAAGAGGAGGATCTTCCAGGAAGATTTCATATAAATCCAGATTTTACATAACTTGAAATAGAATATCTTGGAACCATTGATTTTCATTAATATATTATTTGAAAAGCTAGGCTGTGGGAGATTTGACCTAAACTGCAGATGGACAGTTAAATGTGTATAAATGTGGACATGGATTGTCGTCAAGATGGATATGGACAGATTCAGCCGTGGCCATGTCCACCGCTATGGGACTCAGTTTGAGGCATTAGAAAGCAAATACTTGCTCAATCTTCACTGAAATGTCAGGTATGATAGTCAGAACACAGTGTACTATGTGTCACCAAAACATGTTGTCATTGAATAATGTTATGTAATATTAATTGTGGAGCAAACATTGTTATTGATTGGAATTCAAGCATCTATAGCATTAATTCTGATGCTAGATCTTTTGCATGAAATTAATGGTTCCAAAAGTGTTTAACATAAATTTATTGTAGTAAATGTAATTTTATCTGAAAATACTAGTTTTTCACTTTCATCCTTGCTTAATTAATTGACAATTTTTCAAATTATTGATACTTCAATATACCTGAATGAACAGTTGATCACCTATACATATATGTATGTATGTATCATTACAATTTTCTCATGAATACTTAACTTGATGCCTAGCCAGCACATCCTGGCACTTTGGTAACCAAATTAATGTCATGCAAAAAGCATAGCGCCAGAAATAAGATTATGGTTAAATTTCTGCTAGTAATTTCAGTGTTTGCTCCACAGTTATTATGCAACTTTATTCAATGACAACATGTTTTTGTGAACACATGGTACATTGTTATGATTGTTCTGTGTTCTGACTGTCCCACACACATGGAACGATGAGGTGGGAGTTTCAATGATAACGGAGTTCCATTTGCTTGGCCACTTTTGCTCATGTCTATCACCAGATGGCTCCCTGTCAGCACCTAAATTTAGCTTTTAAGTATTGCCATGCAGTAGAATCGAACTCTGGACCTCAAATTACGAGGCGAGCATGCAATGCACTCAGCCACCGAGGTACATGGTTTTACTGAGTGAAAAAAAATCATCACACCAAGGGGATCATAACATTATGCAATCTTTAATCAAGACTTAAGAGCACGGCAGGGAATGGACACACATAGGGTAACTTGATAATGCACATTTGAGAACAGCTGAAGAAGGTGGAATTTTCTCCTGAGGTGTCCGTTTCCTGCCCTGCCTGATATCAGTCATTTGACAAAGTGGCCAATCAGAGATTTTCACGGTTACAAGTAAAATGTGGATTCCCAGCTGCAGGCCAGCATGAAAATCCCACAGAACGTTGTCCTGCGACCCAAAATCGTTTTTTCTTTAATAAAAAAAATCCAGAATGTGGCGCACAAGGCTAGCTCCAAAAAATCATTTTTTCGACCTGGGACCTGATTTTTTTGCACCGTTGCTTGTTTCCATGTGGTACCTGACATTTCAGTGAAGATTGAGCAAATAATTTGCTTTCTTACGATGCCTAATTTATAAAACTGAGAGTTCCGTAGCGGCATATGGCGAATCATGATAACTTAAGGCCATGGCCATAGATACAATAAATATTCTTACCTTTGTCTATGATTTCAATCCAGCCAAGAACTCATCGAATGAAACTTTTGAGTCGTTGTTCTTGTCTGTCTGTTGGAAGACGTACTGAAAAGAGAAATAGATAATTAGGGTTAGAATGGACATGTTAATTGAAATCCATATGATATAATTCTTACAATAAGAATTGGTTTGATGAACAGAACATTAGTGGAACTGCTGACTCTGCTTTCAGTCATTGACATCGGAAAGATTCGGAGGATTTTAGTTTTAAAAAAATGTATAAAATTAATGACGCGTCCATTGGAACATTTCGATACCCTGGACTGCATGGTGGACCTATTGGAAATTTAGAAGATTGTTTCAGTTTCTGCTCAGATCATCCTACTATATTTATTGTTTTTTGTCTAGGACAAGTGTTGTGACATGACGCCCAAGAAATATTTTAGCACATTTCGGTGATCAAGAGTATAGTCCGATGGCTGTATAATGACAAAATCAAAATTGTTTTGTAAAAATGATTGCCTGACCCATGGGCTGCACATTCTGCCAACCTATGTTGACATATTTTGAAAAATAAAAGAATTTTTTTTTAATCCTTTATCGTTATACAAGCAAGTTGTCAACAATTGGGGGATTTAGCTGTTGACCACGGTAAATCGTAATTGATTGTACTAATCCTTTGAAATCTACTGCGTTATTGCCCACTGGGATAAAATAATGCCTTTCAATGTAGTTTTTATTAGTTGCTTAAAATTAGCACATATCCATTACACACATTATATCTTACAATCACATTATTTATCACTACATTTGGTTCATTTGAATTAATTATAATTGTGGTTGATGAACAGTGGCGGATCCAGACAGGTAGGCTGAGCATCGTTTCGGCCTTTGCGGGCAGGGGCGGACTGGCGGCATTTTGGGCCCTGTGGCAAAATAAGTATAGGGGCCCCCAAATTCCCCTCCGTCGGCGTTATTTCAAATAAGAAAAGCAAAATATGATGGCATACATAGGCTGGTAACACATTCTGTCAGGATGGGGCCCTATGTGAGAGGCTTCTGTCCTATTCACTTAATTTTGTTTCATCAAAAAATCATCAACCTAAAGCAAAGTTTTACTTCTATGCTTTTTCTTGATTTTAAAATAATTTTTGACATCTTGAATGGGCCCCCCTGAGTGGATGGGCCCATGGCAACTGCCACTCTGCCACATAGGCCAGTCCGCCCCTGTTTGCGGGCACGCGTTGGAGTTGTTCCAGCATTTGTGGGCCTTTGTTGGTCCAATATACAGTAGTCAACTTTCGAAATGGATCAAGACTTTACATGGTAGCAATTCTGACATCAGTTGTTGTTGCTGCATAATTTTGCGTGAAATGTTAACTTTGATATCTTGGTAATGTGCGTGAACGAGATTGTTAGGCTTCAGTGACTTTGATGGTCACCAGACACGATTGTTTGAAGCAAGGTGCAAAATGACTTGTCACACACTAGTGAATACACTGTAGCAGCACCAAAATAGAGTGTTGCTTTCAGAGCCTTGGTCCCTCAAACAATATCGAATTGGACCGAAGGAACCTAAACTGTGAAAATGTTAAAAAAATAAGTCCTCAGTTGTCTACTAAATATGATTGAAAAACTAATTTTCTCAAGTCACTTGATGAAGTGTGCCCCAGCCAGTGGCTCCCCCACATGGTGAAATATTTCATATCCATAGGAAAAGCCACAGATTTTTGAAAACAGTGAATAAGGAACATCCGTCAAATCAAAAGTTGAGCTCAATTGAGTTAACAAAGTTGAATGCTAACAAGGTCCACTGTAACGATCTAGTACCTTCCATGATCACTCTTTGAGAGCCTTAACAACAGTTAATATTGTAGGAAGTATTTGCTATGTTTGGTTGGCATGTGGAGGCTGTTTGTTTAGTAATGATCAAGAGGTAGCCATTTGGTTTGTCATAACTGATTTTGGAGTACAAATCGGATCCATAATTCTTTCATTTGCCTGTCATCAACCAGTGGAATTAGTCTCCTTAAATCAAATTAACATCGAAAGTATAGGGTATGATCATTACAAATCATCAGCACAATGACACACATAGTGCCATTTTCACAGCGCAACAGTCCACTCTTCTTGCATATCAAATTTCCTAGCTGTAAAAACTAGCTTGTTATTGACTTGATGAACATTTATTTTTAAACTGTTGTGATGCATACAGTTTTCAAAATAGAAATTGTAGGCCTATACTAAGTTTTGTCACATGATCAATGAATTAAAATATCACCAATAGTTTAAATTACATGGATAGTCTTATCAGCCTTATCACTGCTCAGCTTATGAAATTGAAGTTTGTAGTTAAATCAGTTGTAACCTATACTGCCTGGAAAAAAAATATCAATTTCTTTCATATTTTACACAATAACAAGTATAGGCATTGTTGTGCTCTATAATACTATTGCAAGATATTTGATGGCCCTTTGTTGAAGCCCTAGGACATACATTTTTGAAGTTGCAAATAATGTGTGGCAGGTTGGACAAGCATATTAAAATATTTTGAATACTTTTGCTGGATTATTGACATTATCATGATAATAGGCCTAAAGTCCCTGGAGTGAGACTGTTTATCACATATTTATTATCATCCAGAATAATCCTCTGAAATTTGGTTTTCAGGTTCATTTTTTAAATTTGTTTCTTCTTCTTTATTACTGTGTAAAATAATTGGCTCAACCTAAAACAAATAAATCTTGAGACAAAATACGAGAAGCCAATGGCATGATATTGTACTAATTTGTCGTTCCTGTTGACCTATGAAATATATCAGGTTTCGTTGATGAGATTGAAGCCATCTAATGAATATTAGACCTATCTGTGTTATTTAGTATAGCTTAGTATTTCTTATATATATATACATCATTGTAGGCCTACATATATCTAAAGAAATAAAATTCTTTATAGCTGCTTTCTACTGTATGTGTATAGGTCTACTAGTTTAACAATTAACTGAACCTGGGAAGAAACACATCTGTGAAGCTGGAAATTTTCCAACTTCTGAACTTGGTGAGGGGGGGGGAGGGGTAGTCAGAAATATTTTGTCTGAAATAGACCTCTAACATGTCTACAGGATACAGGAAATCTCAAGGAACAGAGTGGGAGTGAACCTGAGTAGCTGTTATCTGTAATGAGTAGGTATTATTAGGTCTTATTAGACCTATTATTTGCACAGTATTTCTTATCTCTTGCATTAACAAAAATGCAATAAATTCAAATTATACAAGTAGTTTTTTTTTTGTCATTGCATGTATGATGCCACTTCAGCAAAGATTATTTGGGTGTGTGAGACACATTTTAACATGAAATTCAATGGCAAATCCCTCAGTGATAAACTCACTTTCCAGCGCAACTGTAGGCCTACTATACCAATACGTCTGGGATTGAACAAATTATTTTGCGCATTGAAGTCAATAAAAATTTATAATTTCTAAAAGTAAGAATATATATTGTATTTTTCATACTCAGAATTTACGATTTGGGGGGGGGGGGGGGTATTTGAAGTTTCGCCTGATGGGGTACTACCTTTTACACACAAGTTTCCAGAGTCTGTGTTCAATGAGAATATGTGTTGTATTAGTTTTTATGTCTGGGGGGGGGGGGAGGGGGACCAAGAATCTGCACAGATCATAAGTGGGACATGTGCAAAAAATCTTCATCAACCTATATGGTGAACCAATTTTTAACAGCAATTTCCAAGAAAACTCCCACCCCCAAGTCATAAATTCCGAAGTTAGCCCCTCACATACTTAATTATTCTTCATTGAAGTTCTGCTAAGAGAACGGCAGGAGTTGTTATCTATAATGAGTTGGTCTCAATAGGTACTATAAGATATATTTATTATTTACACAGTAGTTCTTATCTGCGGTATTTGCAGAAATGCAAGAAATTCAAATTCCAGAACTTCTTAGTCATCTTAATAAATTGGTCTCTATAGGCTCTGAGCATAATGAGCTTGTAAAAGTCTTTGACATGGATTCTGAAAATGTAATTTACATAAATCCCATTGCAGCCAAGGATTGAGGAGTGACAACTTTCGACAGGTCCAACATGTTTCGCCTTATATAATAATACAATAAAGAAATGGCATCAGTTGAGAATATCTGTTCCCTCGGCCAACCCAGTTGAAAATGTTTCTTTTTACTTCATTTTGTGTGTTCACACATGACAATGTTTCTTTTTACTTCATTTTGCGTGTTTCACACATTTCAATGTTTCTTTCAATTGTATTTTTGTGTGTTTGACACTTGACAATGTTCCTTTTTACTTCATTTTGTGTGGTTCACGCACAACAATGTTTTTTTTTACTTCATTTTGCTTGTTTCACACATAACAATGTTTCTTTCAATGGTATTTTTGTGTGTTTGAAACTTGACAATGTTCCTTTTTACTTCATTTTGTGTGTTTCACACATGACAATGTTTCTTTTTACTTCATTTTGCGTGTTTCACACATAACAATGTATCTTTCAATTGAATTTTTGTGTGTTTGACTCTTGACAATGTTCCTTTTACTTCATTTGTGTGTTTCACGCATAGCCTAACAATGTTTTTTTACTTCATATATTTTGTGGTTTGCACATGACCATGTTTCTTTTTACTTCATTTTGTGTGTTTGACACTTGACAATGTTCCTTTTTACTTCATTGTGTGTGTTTCACGCATAACAATGTTTCTTTTCACTTCATTTTGTGTGGTTCACACATGAAAATGTTTCTTTTTACTTAATTGAGTGTGTTTCACACACAACATAGATTCTTTTATTTAATTTTGTGTGTTTCACACATGACAATGTTTCTTTTTACTTCCTTTTGTGTGGTATATATGTGATGATGTTTCTTTTAGTTTAATTTTGTGTGGTCCACACATAACAATGTTTCTTTCTACTTCATTTTGTTTGTTTCACACATGAAAAAGTTTCTTTTTATTCATTTTGTGTGTTTCACACATGATAATGTTTCTTTCAACTGCAATTTGTGTTGTTCCCACATGACAATGTTTCTTTCAAATCTATTCTGTGTATTTTCCATATGAAAACGTTTTTTAACAATAGTTTTGTGTAGTTCAGACATGACAATGTTTCTTCATTTTGTGTTTCAAACATGACAACGTTTCTTGTAATTGTATTTTTGCAGTGGCTCAGAAAACTCATGCATATTAAAACTGCTGTAAATGTATAAAAGACGAAACATAACTTGAATGTTTGCAACATACCTCAGCCATGACTTTAGCTCTGGTGGTATCGCCCACTACCTCGATGTAGAGTGCTTCCAATTCCTTGGCATTGATTGCTCCTGATCCATCGGTGTCGATCTTGTTGAAGGCTTCCTTGATCTGTTCGTCACTGAGGTTAGACATGATGGATTTGTAGTTGTTTCCTGGTGGAAATGTAAGAACTTGACAGTAGCAGGGCTTGAGCTAGAGTGAAGAGCTAAGCTTTGATGAGTTCTATATAACAGAGGGAGCCTGCTGGGTCTGGCCTGCTTTTAGTTTGACCTGCCCCCCTTCTAGCTATGAGTTTGTGAAGTTGGGAGGGGGGCATACTGGTACAGGGGGTGCACCATGTTGTTTGGAGTTGGTTTAACCCCCCCCCCCCCACTCTCCAGGCCCACTCTCATCACTGATGCCAAGCCCCCTTACTCCCCCCCCCCAACCCTCCCCCTCATTTTGCATCATTGTTATGTTGTATTATGATAGCCTCACAGAAGTGGATCAGTGGAGCAGTTGCATTTTTGTATATTACTTATTAAACTTCACCTACACATAGGTGAAGTTTCTTGTAATCGGTATTATTAAGAATTTACCATTACATGGTAAATTCTTATTGTTTTTGGTATTATTCTTATTAAACTTCACCTACACATAGGTGAAGTTTCTTGTAATCGGTATTATTTATTATTATTATTATTCTTCCCGATAAACCTCTTCGGAAAATTTTCAAAAAATTTGTATACGTAGCCTACAAAAATACAAGAGAATCATTTTGAAAAAATTGACCTTGACCTATTTTTCAAGGTCACAGGGCCTTTCAAAGTCGGATTTTGCAATATTTCAAATACATGTACCTCATCCGGTTATTACCGGTTTTCACTTTCCTGTACATGAAAAGGTCCTAGATACTTTCTACACAGTTTGACCTACTTTTATGAAAGTAGGTCAAGGTCACATTGTACAAAGTCCATTTTCATGTTTTGAGGTTGACCCCTGTGCCGCCGAATCCGTAAGTCGTAGAGTCATGTCGATGGTGCCAAAACGTGTCCAAACTCACGGGACACCTGCCCGACCCTTTATTTTCCATTGGCAGTACCGGTTCTTGAGTTACGTAATTTTAAAATCATACCGCGTCACCAAAACCGGTGACCTTGAGAATTTAACCTTGAAATATCAATTTTAGCCACTGACATGTCATAGTAAACCCCCCCAAATATACATATAGAGACCCCATACACACCTTTAAATTTGACCTTGACCTCATTTTTCAAGGTCATTTGACCCGAAAAAGTTCGAAAAGGAGCCATCTTCAGCAATTTTTTTTACCATGTTATTTTCAAGATATCCGCATGATTTTTAGGTGACAGATGAACATTGGCCTGCTCATTTATAATATCTAATCATATTTGCACTATCTCTGTCCCCGGATTTATGAAAATTTTTTAAATATTGCTAACCGACAAATGTTAAAAAATGATACTTTTCTGCGTTTTTGACAAGGAAATATTGATTGTACAGGGTTACAATGCATGGCTGACCCCCCCTTTGTGACACACTGCCATTCTGAAAATCATATTTATTTTGACCTAGAAAATGTTTTTCAAGGTCAAACTCAAGGTCAAACACGACAAAAAATGTTACTTGTTTGACATTTGATTTTTTTAAACATAGAAGAAATCTAGACATTGTTACAAAAATGGCAGACATACTTGCTACAATACTCTGAAGGCTCCTTGTAAATTTTCAAGGTCCTCAGATTGACCTACGTTGCACTGTAAAGGTCAAAAGGTCAAAAAACGAGCAAATAATTTATGATTTTTTTTCACATTTCTCAAAGATAGCGTCATTTCAAACGGCCGTAGCTCCGATCCTAATTAAGATAGAGAAAATCTGAAAACAGATTTGAAAAGGCCAAATTCTCCTCTAGGTTTCATATATTGAACATTTTGCCGTAGCGCCGACGGTTAAAAAGATCGCCGGACCCTGAAAATTTCATGTTTTTTGTCAAATTTTCACAATATATCAATATTTTGACAAGGAAGGAATCATTCTTTTCTAATGAACCTGTCTGGACATATCTCTAACATCTGTTTACATAATCCTGCCAAGTTATATATATTTCCATCTAACCGTTTCTGTTCCAGAGAGATTTTAAGTTAAAAACTACATTTTTTCAGTGACTTCTAAGGTTCGTATTTCTGAATTGTACCGTAATTTCAATCTACTGTCACTCCGGTTCTAACTAGGTTAAGGAGAATCTGAAAACAGATTTGGAAAGACCAAATTCTCCACTAGTGTTCCTTTTCTGAACACTTTGTCGTAGCTATGACGGTATAAAAGATCGCCGGACCCTGAAAATTTCATGTTTTTTGTCAAATTTTGACAATATACCAATATTTTGACAAGGAAGGAATCATCCTATTGCAATGAACCTCTCTACACCTATCCATATCTTCTGTTAACATAGTCCTGGAAAGTTATATATGTTTTCATTGAATCGTTTTGATTCTAGACCGATTTTAAGCTGAAAACCACATTTTTCCAGGTATTTCCGAAGTCCATATTTCTGAATAGTACCATCATTTCAATCGATCATATCTGTACTGGTCCACGTACTGGTCCACGTACTGGTCCACGTACTGGTCCAAGTACTGGTCCACGTACTGGTCCACGTACTGGTCCACGTACTGGTCCACGTACTGGTCCATGTACTGGTCCATGTATTGGTCCATGTACTGGTCCATGTACTGGTTCATGTACTTGTTCATGTACTGGTTCATGTACTGGTCCATGTACTGGTCCATGTACTGGTCCATGTACTGGTCCATGTACTGGTCCCTGTAGTGGTCCCTGTACTGGTCCAAGTACTGGTTCATGTACTGGTCCATTGCACTGGTCCATTTTGCACTGGTCAATTACACTGGTATAACCCTAACCCTAGCCCTAACCCTAACCCTAACCCTAACATGCCCCATTATATAACTACTTTTTGCCTACAAATAGTTGTAGGCGGATCTAAATAGGCTATCCAGCCACATTTTCCATTTGCCTGTGCCAGTGCATGGTTAAGTTGGGATTTTAGGGGGATGGGCTGAGATAAGTTTCTTTTTTGAGAATCTTAACTCAATAAACCCAAACCCTAACCCCAACCCTAACCCCAACCCCAACCCTAATAACCTTTTCACTGGCACATTGTACTGGTACATTACACTTTTACATTGTAGTGGACTACAGGTGCACGTACTGGTTCATATACTGGTTCATATACTGGTCCATGTCCTGGTCCATGTCCTGGTCCATGCACTGGTCCATTGCACTGGTAACCCTAACCCTAACCCTAACCCTAGCCCTAACCCTAGCCCTAACCCTAGCCCTAACCCTAACCCTAACCCTAACCCTAGCCCTAACCCTAGCCCTAACCCTAGCCCTAACCCTAGCCCTAACCCTAGCCCTAACCCTAGCCCTAACCCTAACCCCTAATAACCTTTTCACTGGTACATTGTACTGGTACATTACACTCTTACATTACACTCTTACATTGTACTGGACTACTGGTGCAAGTACTGGTTCAGGTACTGGAGCATGTACTTGGTTCATATACTGGTCAATGTACCAGTCCATGTACTGGTCCACTGTATGATACATTGTACTGGATTACTGGTGCATGTACTCAGTGGGGCATGTACTGGTCCATTGCATGGGTACATTGTACTGGTGCATGTACTGGTGCATGTCCAATGGTGCATGTAGCCTACTGGCTCATGTATTGGTTTACGTACTGGTCTATGTTTTTTGCACACTTGCATGTATTGCAATGTATTACAGTAGGATTCCTGTATCATTTCCAAATACTTTTTACTTGCTCATCTACCTGTGTCTATTTCGAGTTACTGGTATCACAGTAGGTGAAGTTTTGTCACCGCTCTACGGTGGCCGTCTACTAGTTATTATTATTATTATTCTTATTATTCCGACACACTTTTTTTCTCCGATTTTCACGAAACTTGGTCACAAGGTGCCTCTAGGACTAAAACTTGGCCACACCCAAAAAACATGACCTTGACCTATTTTTCAAGGTCACAGGGCCTTTCAAACATGAAATTCCGGAAATTTAGATGGCCTATTACTCGGCAACTATTGCAGGTGGCATCATTGTACAGGTCATGTCTAAGTCAAAAGTACTAGGCTGTATTCAGGTACAAACATTTTTGAAATCACTCAAGCGGAACCGGAGCTATGAAAAAAACACTGTTTTAGGTTTTTCCCAATTTACTCAAAAACGAAAGCAGGTAGAGAAATGCTGATTACACTGAAAGATGGCCAGTATCTGGGGCTGTGTGCACGCGTAATTTTCATTTGGATATTTGCAACGGTTACGGAGCAGCGGCCATTTTGGTGAAATGAGTCCGCCGAATATTGGATGTGGGTCATGAAAACACCATGAAGGAGTCATTTTAGGTCATGTAAATGTACAACAAACTACCCTTAACATGCCCCCAAAAACCCCATACTGACCTTCAGATTTGACCTTGACCTCATTTTTCAAGGTCATTTGACCCCTCGAACTTCAAATATGGGCAATTTTCAGAAATTCTGAAAATTATCTTTTTTTTCACATATCAGTCTCATCTTCTGGTTTCTGGAAGGCACCAGCCAGTTTGTTTCATGCCTGAAATCGGAATTCAGATATCTTTTCATGCTGATTTGTTAAAAAATCACGAATATTGCATACTGCGCCACATGTAAAAACACCCTATTTTTGCCCTGATGACAGGTAAATATTGGTCCTACACAGTTCCAACAATTAAATGACCCCCCCTTTGTCACACATTTCCAATTTGGGGAAAATATTGGTTTTGACCTAGAAAGGTATTTTCAAGGTCAAAGTCAAGGTCAAATATTAGGCGAAATTGGACATTTCAGACATTATACTTTTCTTAACAGGGAAGCAATGGAGGGATTTGTATTATCTCTTCAGAATTCGGTGCCATAATACCCTAGAGGCCCCATGCAAAATTTGAAGGCCCTCGGATTGACCTACATTACAAAATTGAGGTCAAAAGGTCAAGAAATGACTGCAAAATTGACCTGCTGATTTGTCAACATTGCACATGTACCCATACTTTGACGGTCTGTATCTCCGGTTCTAATTAAGTTACAGGAAAAATAAAAACTTATTTGGAAAGCCGAGATTCTCGTCTAGTATTTGTTTTCTATACATTTTAACGTATCTCTACTAATTAAAAAGATCGCCTGACCCTGAAAAATTCATGTTTTTGGTCATGATTTGACATCTTTGCATTTTTTAAACTCAGAAATCCATCTTCAAAAAATTCAATAATATTTGGGGGTATAGTCCAAACACATTTACAGTAGTTTGTGCAATTTCAAGTCTCTCCTTTAAACCGTTTGCCTTCGGGAGCAAATTGAAGTTCAAAATTTGACATTTTTCAGGGATAGTTTTTCGATGAAATATCACAATTTTACCGTTATTTCAATGGGCTCTATCTCCGGTTCTAATAAAGCTACATGAATGACACAAGCAGTTTTGGAAAGCTCAGATTCTCCTCTTAATTTAATCTAATGTGTATTTTCCTGTAGCATTGACAGCTAAAAAGATCGGTGAACCCTTAAAAATTCATCTTTCCCACACCTTAGCAAATGACTGTAGCTCTACAGAGAGTGGAACATCAGCTTTCTCTCTTATTATGCGCTCAGGGTTATCATAATTGCGCATCATTGTGGCACAGTGCATCATGGTGTCACTGTGCATCATGGTGTCACTGTGCATCATGGTGTCACTGTGCATCATGGTGCCACTGTGCATCGTGGTGGCACTGTGCATCGTAGTGGCACTGTGCATCATGGTGGCACTGTGCATCGTGGTGGCACTGTGCATCATGGTGGCACTGTGCATCATTGTGGCACTGTGCATCGTTGTGGCATTGTGCATCGTGGTGGCACTGTGAATCATGGTGGCACTGTGCATCGTGGTGGCACTGTGCATCGTGGTGGCACTGTGCATCGTGGTGGCACTGTGCATCATGGTGGCACTGTGCATCATTGTGGCACTGTGCATCATTGTGGCTCTGTACATCACTATGGTGGCACAGTTTTACCAACACTGGATTTTAAATATCATAGTTTTCTAACAAGTTCTTTTGCCTATGCTCCATAAACTGGAATCATGTGCATGGTAAATTCTTAGTCACTGACCTTGGTCAGTTACAGGGTTCTAGTTTTTATTATTCTTCCCGGATAAACCTCTTCGGAAAATGTTCAAAAAATTCATATACGTAGCCTACAAAAATACAAGAGAATCATTTTGAAAAAATTGACCTTGACCTATTTTTCAAGGTCACAGGGCCTTTCAAAGTCGGATTTCGCAATATTTCAAATACATGTACCTCGTCCGCTTATTACCGGTTTTCACTTTCTGGTACATGGAGAGGTCCAAGACACTTTCTACACAGTGTGACCCATTTTCATGAAAGTAGGTCAAGGTCACATTGTACAAAGTCCATTTTTATGGTTTAAGGTCTATCGCGGGATCTCAGAATCCGTAAGTCGTAGAGTCATACTGATGGTGCCAAAACATGCCCAAACTCACGGGACATTTGCCTAAACTTTTCATTTTTCATTTTGGTTAACGGTTCTTGAGTTATGCAATTTTAAAGTCATACCGCGTCACCAAAACCGGTGACCTTGAGAATTTGACCTTGAAATATCGATTTTAGCTGATAACATGTCATAGTAAACCCCCCCAAACATACACCTAGTAAGCCCAAACTGACCTTTAAATTTGACCTTGACCTCATTTTTCAAGGTCATTTGACCCAAAAAAGTTTGAAAAAGTTCCATTTTCAGCAATTTTTTTCACCATGTTCTTTTCAAGATATCACTGTGATTTACTGGTGACAGATGAACATTGGCCTGCTTATTCATAATATCTAATCATATTTTGTGTACCTCCTTCTCCGGATTTATGAAAAATTTTCAAATATTGCTAACCGACAAATGCTAAAAAATGACACATTTCTGCATATTTGACAGGGAAATATTCATTCTACAGGGTTGCAATGCATGACTGACCCCCCTTTGTTAAGTACTGCCTTTCTGAATAGCATATTAATTTTGACCTAGAAAATGTTTTTCAAGGTTAAACTCAAGGTCAAACATGACAAAAATTTTTGCATTTTTTACATTTTGTATTTTTTAACAGAGAAGGAATCGAAATATTGTTACAAAAATTGTAGACATACTTGCTGCAGTACTCTAGAAGCTTCCTCTAAATTTTCAAGGTCCTTGGACCGGCCTACGTCGCACTGTAAAGGTCAAAAGGTCGAGAAACGAGCGAAAAATTTATGATTTTTTTTTCACATTTCTCAAAGATAGCGTAATTTCAAACGGCCGTAGCTCCGGTCCTAATTAAGATAGAGAAAATCTGAAAACAGATTTGGAAAGGCCAAATTCTCCTCTAGTTTTCATTATCTGAACATTTTGTCGTAGCTACGACGGTTAAAAAGATCGCCGGACCCTGAAAATTTCATGTTTTTTTCCGAATTTTCATAATATATCATTATTTTGACAAGGAAGGAATCATCCTTTTTTGATCAACCTGCCTGAACCTCTTTGTAACATCTGTTTACATAATCCTGGCAAATTATATATGTTTTCAGTGAACCGTTTTGCTTATACAGTGATTTTAAGTTAAAAACTACAGTTTTTCAGGTATTTCTAAAGTTCATATTCCTGAATTGTACCATAATTTCAATCTGCGATAACTCCGGTTCTAATTAAGATACAGAGAATCTGTAAACAGATTTGAAAAGGCCAAATTCTCCTCTAGTTTTCTTCTTCTGAACATTTTGTCGTGGCTATGATGGTTTGAAAGATCGCCGGACTCTGAAAATTTCATGTTTTTTCCTGCAGAGCCAGCGAATACACAACACACAACAGTCCTCTCCTCTAATATAATCTCAAATCTTTTTATTCTATTCTATTCTAAATTAATATCTACATAGAACTATCTATCTGTGTATCAGTGTATCTATGTATAATGTATATATGTATATACTGTATCATTTTATATGTATCTGATGTCAATTCATTATGTGTGTCTGTTTATCAATGTATCTTAGTATTTATGGACCTATATCTATGTATCTATCTATATGTATCTTTGTATTTATGGACATATCTATGTATCTATCTATATGTATCAATCTCTTTATCTGTAAGTTGATTTGCCTGTAAATGCACATAGCTATCAATGTGTTTATCCAGTGGAGTTCAGCTAATTTACCAGACATTTTGGAGGGGGGCATGGCACAGCAGGGCAGCCTTGCAAGGCAGCCAGTGGCTGGCACTGGCCAGCCAAGTCCGGCCAGCCAAATGTGCATATTGCACCCTGCCTACTCCTCCCCCCTCCTGTATTTACCCAGCAATAGGCCTAAAACATACAGTGTATTGCTGCATTAGGCCTATATATCAAAGTTAACCTCAATAGAACTCATTCCTTCCTTCTCCTTGCTTCCGCCTTCTTGCTTCCTTCACCTCGTTTCCTTCTTCTTGCTTCATTCTCCTGGCTTTTTTCTCCTTGCTTTGTTCTCCAGTCTTTACCTTCTCCTCCTTCCTTCTTCTCATTCCTTTCTTCTTTGATTTTCCTTCCTTCCTTTTCCTTTTCTCTCTTGTATTCCTTTTTCTTCCTTCCTTCCTTCTTCCTTCCTTCTTCCTTCCTTTTTCGTTCCTTCTTTCTCCCTTCTTCCTTTCTTCTTGTACCCAAATATGATGTACATTAATGGTTTGGAATGATTCACTTCAATCAGATTGCACTAATATCTAAATGTTTACATTTTCCTATTTTTTCAGTTCTCATTGCATATTAATTACTCCAAAGCTAAAATCTCATCAACAAGAGATGCACATTTTGCAGGGCTTCAACTCAAAGAGAGGGGGGGGGGGTGGAAGGGTCATTTGGGACACCACTTGCCCAGGAGGGATGTTTGCCAAATCCACTACCCCCAGTCAGTCTGCTTCATTGGACTGGGAGGGAGGGTGGCAACAAGAAAGGATGTCAATTTGCCGAGAGTTTGAGAATCAGAAACCAGGGGTACAGTGGCTTGTCTGCTGATAAAATTAATGTATTTCTTAAAGATAAAACTACAAGACATTAATATATACTAGGCCTGATATAAGCTTCAAAGGTTTTATTAACAGACATTTTTGCAACAAATAGATAGATAGATAGATACATAAATAGATACATAGATACATACAGGGCCAGCGCAACCATTAGGCGAACTAGGCAGCTGCCTAGGGCGCAGGGCAAAGGGGGGCGCATACACTGAGGGCGGAAAAAAATAAATAAAAAGATTTAACAGACTGACAAAGAACACAAATGTGTGACAGACGACTCAAAAACCTTTAAGTGAAAACAAGCATGCAGCACAAGTCACCAAATCGCCCCCCCCCCCCCACCTACATTCTCCTACCACAGAGCTTGAATTCACTCTCTTGGTTAGGGAGCCCTGAGTTATGAGGATGCCCACCTAGCCCACTTGTCACAAAGTTCTCACAAGTGGTTAAAGAGGGATGGGGGGGGGGGAGGGTACCTTGAAGGGGGTGATGGGTCTCAGGAGAGAACATTCTGGCCACCCTGGGTGGGTGAAGCAGGTACAGAATTTCCTTTTTATACATCCTCACTTCTCATTTTAATAAGCTTGTTAAGCTTAGCTTTCCCTGACCACAAGATACATTGTTTTATGAAGTTATAACAAAAATATCCGGTGGATATTCTTAGGGCCTACCATTATTTTGTCACGAGGCCTACCTATGTGACAGACAAAGCACTCATTCCTGAAAGGGGGAAATGCAGTTCAAGGAAAACACCATTAAAAAAATATATATAACATAAACAGTTGCTGCACTGAAGTAGGCCTAATTTGCTAATCAATTTTAAAACCCTTTTCTTTTCATTAAAGAATGATGATAATCTCACCCCAGTCACCCAATGAAATGATCCTGCATCCTGGAAGCTGATCATTTGATCATCATTTGATCATCATTTGATCATCATTTGATCATCATTTGAACATCATTTGATCATCATTTGGTCATCATTTGGTCATCATTTGATCATCATTTGATCATCATTTGATTATATGATATTGTTTCAGGCTTTCTTGCTGTACAACGTATCTGAAGTAAGCCCTACACATGCTACAATTCATAGGTGTCAGAGCAGGGGGGGCTGTGGGGGCGACAGCCCCCCCAGGTTGGAGGTAAGGGGGGCTGAAATATCATTCAGCCCCCCCCCCCCCAGGTTCAGGATGTCGCTATGTTGAATTATTCAATGTTTTAAAACAAAAACAATGCCAGTCAACAGCCAAGGACTTAACACATAACATGTGTTCAGGACTATGTGGCTACAAATAATGTTTCCTTCGAGCTGAAAGTGGCACTTCTAAAAGGTCCTAAACTGCAGCTGTCAACAGTCTTGATAAACCATGAACTGTTTATCCTTCTGGAAGCGATGTAGGTCCTGTTGTCACCGTGTTGAGGAGTCTGTCTCTGGTGCAGCTATTGAATAAAGGGTGCATTTACAAGTTATTTAGCTCTGCTAAAACCCCCTTAAAAATGAATCAAATATTTCACTGGATGCTGAAGGAGAAGGGCCACAGTTGATGCATCATGAACAGATGTACAAAAGATAGTGTTTCATGATTCACGTTTTGAAAAAGTGATTCAGTCATGAGACAGGATCCTGGAGGCCCTCTCTGAGATAATCCTCATACGGACCTTGTCCAGAGAGAGGAGAGGACATTCAAAATACTTGCTAACATTTAATATGAAAAGGCAAAAGAGTATTGGTCAGCTCCTTTTTTTTTTTTTCGCTAAGTGCAAAACATTTAACTTCCGGTAAATCATATTAGGCATTTACTTTGCCTATTGAATTGAATGTTCAGTTGCTGCAGAGAGGTCATTCTCATCTCTCGGCAGACTGAAGACCTACCTGAGGTCAACCATGACCCAGCTAAGACTGATCTTCAGGAAATTGCAGACATGTGTGTCTCCGTAAATTAATCTTGAATTTGTTTCTTTTGGAACTGTGGCAAAATGCAGGATTTTCCAAGTATCAAAATATGTAATAATCATGTATGTATAAATCACTTCAGCAAAGTGATTCTCTGGGTGGTGTAAATTGAAGTGGGCCTATAACTGTTTTATTTTTTTCATGTCAAACTATGACCTGTCCCCCCCCAACCCCCCCCCCCCCCCCCATCCAGCCGACCTGCCAGTTCAGCCCCCCTAGGTCAGATGTTGCTCCGACGCCTATGGTTGCTACATGTTTTGTGAACATTTTTTTTTATTAGAATGGTAAAATGTACGGGGAAAGATCAAGCTTAAAAATGTTACTCTATTTCAATTTTGTGTTATTATCAGTTATTGCATTATGAAATCAGGTGCTCAATGATTTTTTTTCTATTTTATTCAATTAAATAATGATCACTCCAGTTACAGCTAGTGTATTTAATTGACACCAGAAGAAGGGGGGTAGAGGGGTACCATAGCAGCCCAGAAGCTTGTCATCAAGTTACATACAAGGTTAGGTTAGAATTACTCATAGGCACAATGGTGTATCTACAAAGTGTTTTTGGGGTTGGGGTAGTCCTTGTGATTAATGGGCCAGTCACATGGCTTTACTTACAACAACACAGCTGCATGGGATAAACGTGTACCTAATTTTAAATAGAAATGTATCTCTAAAAGAACAGGATAAAATATAAGCAATTACATATGGGCTTACATATTATCAACTGGTAATATTTTAATGATAACACTTGAAAGTTGGGTGTTTACATGTAAAATAGACAATGATCATGACACTGTTATTTGAGTTTCAAATGCTCCAGAATGCATCTCAGAGCATCTAGGATTTCAAATTTCCTGGGGGAGGACCCCCAGACCCCCTCAGCTGAAAGGGGCGCATACCTTTATCTTGCCTAGGGTGCTGACAACACTAGCGCCGCCCCTGGATACATAGATACATGTATAGATAGAAAAAGAGAGACATATTAGCAATATGAGCATTATACCAGATTACCAGTTGCATTGTGGAAGGGGTAAAACTGGCACCTCTTTTCCAGATGGTTCCTTTTAAAGGCAATCAAGGAGGCTAGCTCAGGAGCTGGTTAACAGTTGATAAATGGCTGAGGCTGAGATTGAACACATGTGCTCTTAAAGGACCCAATATGCAACATGGAATATACAGTAGCTACTTGTAGCTATACTACTGCCTATTAAGAGTTCATGGTCAATGAAATCACACCAGGGGGTCACAAATTCACACGAAAACGAGACGAAACTAGGTAAATCAATCAGTGACAATCAGTACACAGGCCAGTGTTCTGTGAGTTGGACTGTACTGGTTCATGTACTGGTTCATGCACTGGTTCATGTACTGGTTCATGTACTGGTTCATGTATTGGTTCATGTACTGGTTCATGTACTGGTTCATGTACTGGTTCATGTACTGGTTCATGAACTGGTTCATGTGTGGTTCATGCACTGGTTCATGTACTGGTTTATGTACTGGTTTATGTACTCGTTTTTCTGTGCATGCTTGCAATGTACAGGAAACATTCTTGTATTCTTGTCTGTATTCATGTTACGTAATTATGTATGATTCCTGTGTACTTTTCCATGTACCTTTTACTTGCTCATCTACTTGTGTCTGTTCGAGTTACTGGTACAACAGTAGGTGAAGTTTTGTTACCGCTCGCGGTTACGTCTACTAGTTTACAATTTATTTTTTCTCCTGTACTTTTCCTTAGCAATAATGGAAAATTCTGAGGGATAATTTGATAAGACAAGTAGATACGAAACACCATGAGAAAGCATCAGTTGGTAAATAATTTGAATTACCATCCTTATCAAGTAGCATTTCCTGTGTATCAAAAAATGTACTAAATTGATAAAATAGCTTGGCTAGATATTTTCATTGATTAAAGAAAAACCAAAGCGGGTTCCAGAAAATTTAAACTATAATGTGGATAATGATTAAACGTGAGAACAGAAGCCCATGTTATTTCCTTTTTCAGACGAAGTTCATAATAAGTGAGCTGTACCGCTAGGGTGTGTCAATTTTTATTTTTATGCAAATTCAAAAAGCACTAGTGCCTAAAAGGTGCGTTTTGACCTGGGGAATCCAAATCTGTTCTCGAAATGGCGATACGACAATTCTTACCTACTTCAATTTTGGTTCAAAGTTTCAATGTTTTTTTCATTTTCGATCATTTTCGCCGATCCGCGGTTCTCTATAACTTTGTCAGTCTTTGTCATACAGCATATTAATTGCCATATTTGGAAAGCTCTCAAAAAGACCTACATTTTGAATACCAACATCAATGGTCTAGGACGATATCTTGATTCCCATTAACTCTTCGGCCGGCACTTCATAGAAATGAAATGTTACTGACGGTCTGATCCTGTTAAAAAAAGGCTTTTGAATTTTTTTCGCTGACAATTGCTATGATTTATATTCTCCAAGTTCCAGAATAAACAAATAAAATATTTTTCACATTTTTGGTCATGGAAATTCCTGCTTTACGAGCTTGGAAGTTTTAATGCAAACTTTTGTTGGTATTATTGGAATAAATCATGGAGGGGCTGTTATATTTAATATTTTAACTTCATTAGAATTGAATATAGGACAACATCCTTGGTACCATGAGAATGCCAAGAGTATTTCCTTTCATGTGGTACCACTCATGTTACCCTGCTATAAATTCTGACAAAGATATGATATGAAATGCAACAGACCCCATCTCACATTTTGGGAGTTTTCAACTAACGTTAACATTAAAACTTCATCACTCACAAGACAGGCACTACCAAGGTGAAAATCAAAAAGGCTTTTGTATTAGGTCATTCTGGAACTCAGAGAATGCAAATCACTGCAACTGTCATTGAAAAAAAAATCCAATGCCATTTTTTAGAGAATCTGCGTCATTTTCATTCTAAAAAGTGCAGGCTGAAGGGCCAATGGGAATCAAGATATCGTCCTAGACCATTGATGTTGGTATGCAAATTGAAGGTCTTTTTGAGAGCTTTCCAACCATGGCAATTAGAATGCTGTATGACACATATTGACAAAGTTTTAGAGAACCGCGGATTGGCGAAAATGGTCGAAAACGAAAAACACATTGAAACTTTGAACCAAAATTGAAGTAGGTAAGAATTGTCGTATCGCCATTATAAGAACAGATTTGGATTCCCCAGATCAAAAGGCACATTTTAGACACTAGTGCTTTTAGAATTTGCATAAAAATTAAAAATTGACACACCCTACTGTACCGCCATGCCAGGACATAATGCGTAATATGAGCAGTTTTTTTTCGCGGGCATGCAATATTAATTTTTCCGAATTTCGCAACTGAGATTTCTCTTTTAAGGTATCTTGGATATTTGATAACGTATGCATGCCGAATTTTCATTGTTTTTTCAAATTTTTCAAGGACTTGCTGCACCATCCTCAAACCACTTGTGCTGTAATTACAATATACTACGTACACATTGCAAAAAATATTAAGGATTCAATTCAATTCAATTCAATTCAATTTATTCCAAATGTAAACAGGATACATGTATGTATTGAAACAATAAAAATAACAGTTACATCTGGGGGCAGATGTCCGTTGGACATATTTTGCCCAATTACAATACATAAATTGATTATACAATTAAGGAGAACAAGAACAGCAATTACAAGTTCTTTTTTTTAAAAGAAAACAAAAAGACTAGGGCTACAAATAAAAACAAATTGTAGGATTAATATTATTTGATATACATACATTAAGTTTAATAATAAGTGACAACATATTCAGGAAGTGTACCGGTGATAAAAACAAAACAGGAAATAGTTTACAGAAAATCGGGTAGGTTATTATTATTTAAATATAGTTTGGTCTTTTTTTTAAATGAGTTTAAAACAAGGCAATTACTGATCAAAGAAATGAAATAATTCCATATTTTAACACCCATAAATTTTAAAGATTTCTGACATGTAGTTAAGCGCATGCTTGGAGTATGGAAGTTGTTAAATGATCTAGTATTGTGCCTATGTATAGATGTATTATAGGAAAACATATTTGAGAATAATGGCGGGAGTAATTTATGGTCAATCTTATACATAAACAAGAGAACATGATAAACATATAACTTGGATAAAGGAAGAATATAATACTGAGTGAATAATTCGGCTGTATGGGCTAAATAATGGGAGTTTGAAATAATTCTAATAAATTTTTTTTGTATCTTAAATAAAGGGTCCAGATAAACAGCAGCAGCGCTTCCCCAAATTTCTATGCAGTATGTTAAGTAAGGATAAATAAAACAGTAATAAAGTGTATTTAAGGTATTTTTGTTAAACAGTTTTTTAACTTTATTTATGATCCCATAACCTTTAGATATTTTTTTTCTAATGTAGTTTAGATGACATTGCCAAGAAATATGAGAGTCTAAATGAATACCAAGAAATTTCACTGTATTAACTAAAGATATATTTTTGTTATTAATTATGAGATTATTGTTTATATCAATTTTTTTGTTTCGCGGTCTAAAGAGCATAAAGTTTGTTTTATCAATGTTTAGAGATAATTTATTAGAAAGGATCCATTCATAAATTTTGGATAATTCCTTATTAATAGAATTATAGATATTAGTAAAATTTTTTCCTTCAAAAAAAAGGTTTGAGTCATCAGCAAATAGAAGAGGAATAGTAATTGAAGAGACATATGATTTATGGTCATAGATTCGAATTGCTGTCCCAAAAGCACCTGTAATTAATCACATAACTTTGCTTGAAGGTAAGATCTTAATCTGCATTTGCTACCAGACACACTTGATGCTAGCTGCCAACTTTGCCTATAATATAGAAAAATTGATGAGGCAAAAGTAAACCCTGTGTTTAGATGCTGTCCTGGTGTTGATGTGCTATTTGAAGGCTGTTGTTTCGAAAGTTTGGCTGACTCTGTAAAACTTTGCTGTACATTGAATTTCAATTTCTGCACAAGCATTTTTTTTAGTAATTAGTGGTTGATGAGAAGCCTCATGACAGGACACACCCCGATCCTATGGGGTAGTGCCAATATAAGAAAATGTTATTGGCGTTAGTGATGGGGAAAGCTGGGGAAATTGGGAGAAAGGAGCAGTGGCGTCCCTATGGGGGGGGGGCACGGGGGCACATGCCCCCATATTGGACCTGTGCCCCCCAGGTGCCCCCCACATGAGCTTTTCAACCCTGGCTAAAATATACAATTAGTATTACGGGTGCCCCCCAGAGAATCGCGTGCCCCCCAGGTGCCCCCCGCTCGAGACCCGCTAGTTACGCCACTGGAAAGGAGAAGGTTATGTTGGGGAAATTGGAGAAAAACGGGGGAAGTGGGGGCATATGGGGGAAGCGGGGCAAGGGGGAAAGAAGGGGCAAGTGGGGGTAAGTAGGGGGCAACTTGGGCCCGGTCTGGGAGGGGGAAGGAGGCCAGTGAGGGTAAGTGGGGGGAAGAGGGGGTGTAGAAACGGAAATCAGGGGAAAAAATGGGGGGATAGCTGTTATTGCGGGAATAAGAAAAGGGAGCGGGATAATGTAAAGCCTCAATCAGCCATCGTCCGAAGTTTGACTGCAAGCAAACAACCTTAGAACTGTAAACTCCACAGTACAATTTTACAATCATTGCCCCTGACCAGGTGATGGGAAGTAATGAAGTGCACCTGGGGACCATACAGCATCAGTAGGGACTTGTTATTGCCAAAGAGCTCCTAAGGTATATTTATCCAGCCAGGTCAAGTTTATGGGCCCCAAGTTTATGGGGGGTGCAGGAAGAGTCAACAGCTGACTAGAATTTGACTCATGCAGAGTTTGAGGTAGGAGCTGACAGCATGACTTTGTACTCAGCACTTTACACAGCAAAAGCATCTGCAACTTGCTTGAAGCATCTGTAAGTGCAATGCCCTCAGTGCACTATTGCCTTGGTGTTGTATTGTTGAGTTGCATTGTATTTCACCTTTGCAATCAACAAATGATGAGTACTTACACTGTACATTCAGCTGCTAGTGGACATCAATGACCTCACAACAGGCCCTATCCATTGCATTGAAATTAACTGTCAATTTGTCATTGAGTAACTTGTGACCTCATTGATGCTCAATTGGTGACTTTCATAGCATTGACAGTATTGGATATGACCTCACAAATTGCTTATGATTCATAGAAAACAACATGACATGGATAGGGATATGGCCTCACAAGGAACATATATCATTCCCAATTCCGTAAACACTTGTCATTCGTCGGCAGCTGTAACTGTACTTGGTTATGGACCTTATCTGGTACACAAAGTGCACATTATGGGCTCTGGTTATCCATTCAGCACAAGTATCATACAAGGAAAATCTTTTTTTTTCCCAAGATTTTTTTTGGGGGGGGGGGCTGAGAGCTCCATTTGGAGGGGGGGCTCAGCCCCCCAGAACCCCCCTAGTGCCACTGAAATTCCTTCTGAGGTCATATCCAAAGATTTCATGTTATCTCTATGAATCTAAAGCAATTTGTGAGGTCATGTTGTACACCCTCAATGCTATCAAAACAAGTCATCAACTGAGTATCAATGAGGTCACAAGTGACAAATTGACAGTTCATTTTAATGCAAGGGATAGGGCCTGTTGTGAGGTCATTGATGTCCAATAGTTACTGTAGCTGAATGTAAGTACTCGTCATTCGCGACTCTAAATCATTCCTTTATTTTGTAACAGTCAATGAACTGTTTATCCCTGAAACTGCATAGGCCTATATCACATATCCACATACCAACATGTCTGTGACAGATATGGGTCACCATGACAACAGATATAACACACAACATGATCATTAAAATCAGGGGTGTAGATTTTTCATTTTTGCAGGGGATGATTTCGGTGAACGCAAACTTCGCGAGAGGGTTAATTGAACAAAAGTCATGCAGCAGTGGATTTATTCCGCACATTTTGAGCCCATTATCAAGTCTCTTGGATTGTCGGTTCTTGAGTTATGACATTTTTGCTAAATTTTGTAATTTAGCTTCATTGAAATATCATTGAAATAAGCAATGCCACTGAGGTGGCTGTTCCAATTGCAATTGGAATATCAACCTGAAATTTGGTGTGTATGCTCAGGACACCCAACCTCCTAACATCAAATAGACATCAACATCGGAGAAGGTTAGGGGCAACTGATGCACCCTCCCCCCCCCCATCCACCCTAGGATCTACGCCCCTGATCTAAAATCCAAAATGATACTTTTAAAAATGTTTGGGTGATTTTTTAAAATTGTGTTATCCATATGACCCTTAATGGGATTGTGGGACCAGAGGTAGTAAAAAATCCCTTAATTATAGCTTTATGTGACCCAGACTTGAATGCAAAATTTGGCAAAAAAAAGTGCATGTCAAAAATGTATTAAAACAAACATAATAGGATAATTTTGAAACAAATCATGGGAAGATTCACATTCATGTCACATACAGGAGCAAAAAGAGTGCAGTTGATTTGTTTTTACAACACATCATGTTGCAGATGATTTTTGATGATATACATCCTTGCTCATAAATATGGAATACTTCAGAAATTGATAAGGGGGCGACCATTTAATTTCCATGGGGGCTTGGAGTTTCGGCGAGAAAATATATTTTCCCATGGTCAAATTACATCTTCCTTTTCGTTGTAAGGTGCAATTGCATCCAAGCATGGATGGGGCTTTATATACTGCATTTATGCACGTGGTAGGCTAATTGCATGGGACAGGAGGAGGACACTGCAATGATAGGGTGGGCTGAAAAAAACTCTTTTTTGGAATTTCAATATATGCCAGTCTTATAGAAAGTTGGTTATGGCCAAAAAATGAAAATTGGTGCAAGAAAAATTTTGTGGCATGCGATTTGTGCCGGGCCACTCCGGCTCTTATGAAAATGCATATTTTCAGCCATTTTGCATGCTTTTTAGACCATTTTCTTGGCCTGAGTCAGCTTTCTGGGTTTCAGAAGGCTCAATGGCATACTTAAATCTTCCATGAAGGCCATTTTGGATATGAAACACCATAAACAGGTCACTTATATTTAAGATATAGCCATTTATGGGTATATGTTGGGAATCAGAAACTGACTTTTTTTGCTAAAAATTGCCTGAAAAAATCGAAAATATCGGAATTGACCCAATAAAAAATGATTCCAATTGAATTTTAATTTCCCTGAGTCCTCCCCAATGCCATAAAAAACATTTCCAGCATATTATCTGCATCAATTTGTGGTTTTAGTTTCCAGTATAGGGGCAATTCCATAACGTCAGATTTCCAGATTAGACATTTTAGCAGCTTGTGTAGGCCTACCATTACACCTCAGTTATTTCATTGTTAAATAGGGATGAAGCCAGGTATCAGGGGTATCTTACAAGCCATCAACCGAAGCTCCAAGTGCAATAGGAGCTGAGCTACAAGGCGAAATGTCATCATGTTGGACGCACATCGTTTTTTTTTCTCAGCAATTTCGGCCACAGCTGCCCATTCTTACTAGTTTACATTTGTGACGCAACCTGAGAGGAACACTCTAAACATTCGGTTTTCACTGTGACTAGTTTATGACTACTTTAGGGTAATAATGGTTGCAAAAATTTGGTACTGACTTCCTCGAAAATCCTTTTGACTATTCTCATAATCAAAATGACTATATTGACTATGCAAGTGTCTGGAAGGTAGTCAATTTTATCACCATCTGGTAGCTTTGATTATTAGAGTCGTACACCTTACTAATCCAATATTTGTCACATTGACAACCTTTTAGCAATTTTGATTCAAGGAGTTGTCGGTTTAGGCACCAGAAATTACCACTCTAGAGTTGTCATCTTGACCACCCTGTGTTTAGAGTGAAGCCACAATTGCCGCAACGTCACAATAATGCACTGCAGCGCTTCTTCTGACTTTCCAGTAATATTGGTGCCAATAATGGACTACAATTCTCATGCATTAGATAATACAGACCGTTGAACAAGTGCTATTAAATTTCCAGTTCGCCAGCTAGCTAGGCTGGACACACTGTACTTCTTTCTCTTACGTGGCATACTTCACCAATGTTGGACATTGTTGGTACATCTGTTGTGCCTTAAAACAATTTCCATCAACCCTGTGAGTGTTTCTAAACACCCCATGCACCTTTTTCCTCAGAGTGCTGAAAGCAAATTCTCCATTTTGTGTGTACAAAACACTAGAGGGCACTTAATATAAGAAATGTGATAAATAGTCTGTTCAACCACACAAGGCCTATCATAAGCTATCATAATGTCACTATAGAAATTCACAATACAATATTAACATTACTGCAACTGTTGAGCCAGCTGCTACAATGAAACAATGAAAACTAAGGTCATCTATACACATAAATGCACAATTTCAGAAAGACTGGTTAGAAAGCTTATATTCAGTATTCAGTATGAATATCAGCTGAATGAATGTTCCAGTGACTTCTTTGTGCTTTTCTAAAAATGCAAGTCTGGGCCGATGCATTGGCGTCCCTCGAATGGCACAGCGCACAGGGGGTACATGTCCCCCATATTTGGCCTGATCTCTAGGGTGGTCTAAAATATGCAAAAAAATCAAATCTCAGAACATCCCAAATTTGAAAGTCATAACTGATGACCACATAAGTAAAACCAACACATGTGTAGCCCATGCAAAATTTCAGCCAAACTGATTCATATTTACAGGCCACACAAAGCCTTCAAATGTAATTTATGATCTAATTTCCCATTTGCAAAAGCTTAACAATTTGTCGCCTGTAAGTAACTTTCAATGTATAATGTTTTGACATTAAGTAAATGCTAATCATTCTTAACTAAATTGTTTGTTGAAGCAAGATATGCTCACTTGAAGAGACGAAAACACATGGAGCCTCAAACATTTTCCTTTATGACCTAATATGTTTGCATCCCACTGGATGAGAATTCATGCTTCCACAAGTAGTCTAGGTGAGGATGTTTAGCATTTGCCCCAATGGCAAAACAACGTCTGTTTCATTGGGAAACAAGTGGGGGAGGGTTGGTCTAGTGGTAGCGTGCTGGACTGCCAATCACTTGGCCCAGGGTTCGAATCAAGCTCTTGCCGCGTCACCTGGCCTATGTTGGACGGCTGTTTCAATCATCCTTTGCCTCATTGCCACATCCTCCTCCTGTCCTAATTAGCCTGCCAAGTTCATAAATACAGGATGTAAAGCCCCAATCATCTATCCATCCATCATTGGGATACAATGCCGGCACTCAACTCAATTTTTTTACAGATATTCAGTGTTTAGAGTTATTACACAAGCACTAAATATGCTGAATCTCAACTCTATGAAGAAAAGTAGATTAAACTCATTTCAAAGATGCACATTATATTTCATGCTGCATACCGAAAATTATTTATCGGCGATCTTCTCCAGTGAAGAACTGAAAAAGCACGGAAGTTGCTTCGTAGTGCAGCTATGGATAAATGCCTGTTTTTTAGCAAGGCGGTAAGCAATTTGCCGCAAACCTGCCAACCCAAGAAAATGTCTTTAAAGGTTATGTCAGTGCTGCATGACATGAAAGTGATAAAAAATTTCTGGGGTGATCTACCAGGGGATAGCCAAGACAGGTGAGTAACTGGTGATATAGATATACATCAAGTTCATTGATTTAGTTCATTGATTTTTCATGGTCTTGATCATCAGGCCTTCAGGCATCATGGTGACTGAAGAAAGAAATGGATGGATTGATGGATGATTGGAGCGAAGTATGTTTTAAACTGCTTTCCAACAAAAACTTCAGGTGACCCGAACAAAGGGGATAATCCCGGGAATCAAACCCTGGACAAAATAATTCGCAGCCCTTCCACCACCAACTGACCTACACTGTAGAAAGCGAACATTATTGCGTTGTAGAATTGAAGGTTTTTGAACTTTTCGAGACGGTAAACATGAAGGTGAATAAACCTATAGTGTGATAAATCTTGTTTCTAAATGATAAACATTTTCAGGTTTCTGAAAGCTCTTAAACCTCAATAATATTGATCATAATACATTCAACTAGCATGAATTATTTTGAATTGTATAAAAGCAACATTGATTAATGAAGTGTCAAACATTTTGGGTTCTTCACAATTTATGATCTATTACTTGCAACATTGTTACTGACCTTGGTTTGTATTATGGACATGACATTGCCTCTTCTGGACAATGTGAAGACCTGAAACAAATTGTTGATCAATAAAATAAGATAAAGACCCATAAAATTTTTGATCAATAAAGTACAGTTGAATGACAAGACTAGATAAAGACCCATAATGTATGCCCTAAAGTTGCAAGAATATGTAGGCTAAAATCACAAAGCATAGGTTAGATTTATTACTCTTTTCATCAAGGGTTTTTATTATGGTGAAAATATTTTTCTATATATATATTTCAAGGGCACCTTTGGAAAAAGATTGTTGTTTATGTGTTGATACATTAATGTCATCGCGCCATTATCTTGCGCGACTATATAACATTTTGAAGAATCCATGATGTTCCCCTTGTCATACACCATTCACCCGAGAAAGAAATCCACTACCAGCAGACCAATCTACATCATTTGCAACGACCGTTTGCGAAGATACCAAAAGGTTTGGACTTACTATTCACGAGGTAAAGAATTTTTAAAATTTACATTATCTGTTTGTATTGGAAAAGCTTTGCTGTGGTCGTGTGGTCCAAACTTGTACGCAAAAATTCAAATCTAAAAAATTCCCAATTTGAATGTCAAAATTGATCACCACACAAGTAAAACAAACACCAACACAATTTTTGCCAGACTAATTAAAATAATTTCATAATTTGCACAATTGCAAAAATTGGTCAGTTTACAGGGGCGGACTGGCCTATGTGGCAGAGTGGCAGCTGCCACGGGCCCATCCACTCAGGGGGCCCATGCAAGGCTGCAAAAAATTAAAAATCAAGAAAAAAGCCAAAATGTCTATCATTATGACCAAATTTATGACTGTGTGGTACAGTCAAATTTTAGGATTAGGGGCCCAATATGAGGGGGCCCTGCATGTGTAGGAAAGGGCGCTTCCACCCTGGCATAAACAGAGCAATGCCAAAATATTGATGTGGGGGCTCATCGACTTATTTCGCCACGGGTCTGAAATTCCGCCAGTCTGCCCTGTCAGTTTATCAAAAATTTTTCCGGAGTATTTTTTTCCATTCTCTCTGGTGCTCTACATGATATCATGATCAACCTGGACCGGCAAAATAATATCTGGTGGCTATTTTGTATTCATTATTCTTATGGTGAAAGCTGTTCATATTTTACGTAAAAATACTTTAATATAGACCAATGTAACCTCTATCCTGACCTGTTACAGAACTTTGCGAGTCAAGAAAGAGTATACAACAAACAAATCTTCTTCTTTTTGGTAATTTTGAAAAATACACTCTGACTTTTAATTTCAATATATTAAAATGCATCTATACGACTTAGTTATAGAGTCATAGCAATTTTACATTTAGATGTGATGAAACTATTTCTATGAGTTACATTTTATTACCATTTGTTGTTGTGATGAAATGATTTCCGTGAATTACGTACGTGCTATAGACCTTATCGTAAATGGCTGAAAGATGCACTCTAAAAAAATTCAGGCAAAATTGGTTTTTTAGATTCAAAATGGTTTTTTGAAAAACCAAATTTCAATGCAAAAAACCAACATGGATTTTTTAAAAATCCATGTTGGTTTTGCATTGAAATTTGGTTTTTCAAAAACCATTTTGAATCTAAAATATGTAGGCTAAAATCACAAAGCATATATAATAATAATAATCTAGGTTAGATTTATTACTCTTTTCATCAAGGGTTTTTATTATGGTCAAAAAACCAACATGGATTTTTTTAAAAATCCATGTTGGTTTTGCATTGAAATTTGGTTTTTCAAAAAACCATTTTGAATCTAAAAAACCAATTTTGTCCCGGCATTTTTTAGAGTGTATCGTAAATGGCTGAAAGAAGTTACACATCTGATAAGATGATAATCTTTAAAAATGAACATTAATTATGAATTGTAGATACATATCTTATTTACATTGTAACACACACAAATTTATAGGATAGCAATAATCGCTTATTTCGATTTTTTTGGCTGAAGGAATTACAATTTTACCACACACATTTCAATAAGACTTTCCAATTCATGATGCGAACAAGCAAAGGCCAAATGCTATTTATATATAATCTAAAGTCAGGAAAGAAGGCAAAATGGCTATACAGTACAAATTCAATAATTAGTATTGTACTGGTTCGAATTTAGAAACCAACAAAATTGTATGCGAAATCCTTTTCTGCTCACTCGTTTCATATCATAAGTGTATCATCTTGCTTACAATGTCGTCTTCCTTTATTTTTGGCACAAAAATCCAGTTTCCCATCGGGTGATTTCAGTCTTGTAGACCACAAAATCATATAGTGCAGACAGCAGACCACATAGTTTTTGGCGGATCTGTCCGTTACATTACTTAAACTGTAAGCGACACTCGACTCTTGGGTTTGAAGTTAACCAAAAACTGAAATTGATCCAAAAAATATCACAACCAGCCAACACTACAATGTAATATGTCTATTAAATTCAATCTTTCAGAAGTCATGATTGGCAAACACACTTACCTCCTCCTATTGGTCACCTTGTTGGCTTGCACAGTGGTTGAGTCTTTCTCTGGAGCAGAAGCTGACATTAAAAGAGCATTTGACTACATCGACACCTCAAAAGATGGCGCCATCGATCAAAATGAGATCAGTCGTGTACCAAATCACGTAAATATAATTCATATTTTTCGTAATGTTGTTGTTCAATGTCGGATCATGAAAAGTGGTAAGGGTGTCTTATTTGAGATCACTGTAGTTTTCCAAAGCAGCATCCTAAAATTTTTGAAGAACCTCTAACGGAATTCATAAGATTATTGGGTCCTTAAGGACGATATTTGAGGCCTGTGATATAACAATGGCTGCCAATTTTCATTGCCGTCTTTCGTAAGTTAGTGAAAAACAAGACCAATTTTATTTCGATGGGAAGGAAGGTTCACTTGCTTACCAAAGATTTGACCCCTATGTAACTGTTTGTACAGCAAATTAAATTGGCTGCCATTTGTATCCCAGATGTCTCAAATACCAGACTTTATGAGCCCATATGTTTTTGTCTCATCAGATCAGCATCATTGCATCCACAAGCATTTTATGCAGTTTAGTTAATTAATAATAATAGTTTAGGATGTTTAGCATTGACCCAATGGCCGAACATCACCCATTTGGGCCATTTCACTTACTTGCAGATAAATTTGTTACAGTCCTTGTCATACTTACGTGGAATCTCAAGTTTTTTTTCTATGCTGTTGAACTGTGATGTCAGCGATGACTCTATTCTAGCATTGCAATATATGTAAATTAACTACAAGCTGTGATGTCATTTCAAATTGGGTCAGATTCCCCAGCTTCTAACCAATGCGAATCCACCAAACTGAGCATCACAGTTTTAACTCAGTGTCAGAGTTAAAATTGGGTCTTGGAAAACCCATGCAAGTTTGATATCACAGCCTGTCAGCCAATGGGCTGCCAGACCAAATATACATAACATAAGCCATGTGTTTACAAACAAATTGTCAAAGCCTTCTGTTTATACCAACTTCCATCAAAGTTTAAAGTTGTAAGTTAGCAAGTTTGCAGATTTATCAAACAACTCTGTGGGGATTATAACAGTTGTCTACTGTGAATGCTCACAAAGCTGCCATTTGGTAGGATTAGACTGGTGATTGCTGTGATAAATCATTGGGATCAAAAATGTAATGCCTCCTTCAATATATCAATGTTTGAACTGTGATGACGTAGTTTATGGTCAGCCCATTGGCTATCAAGCTGTGATGACGTAGTTGTAGGGGCTATCCCTGATTTATACCATTCGACACCTCTGTCAGCCAATCACATGTCAGTATTGCAGGGAAATAATTCCCATATTCTTTGTTGTCCAATTATCCTCTCATGTTTGACTGTTTGAGTGTTTGTCTCATGGTATAAGCCGGTTATTCACCATAGGATCAGGAATATGTGTTTATCACACCTCGGGCTAAAGCCCTCGTGTGATAAATCACATATTCCCTCTCCCGTGGTGAATAACCTATACAAAACTTTTACTCTGACACTGTGTTGAAACTGTGACGCTCAGTTCAGGAGGATCAACATTGGCTAGAAGCTGGGGAATCTGACCCAGTTTGAAATGACATCACAGCTTGTAGTTAATTTACATATATTGCAATGCTAGGATAGAGTAATCTCTGACATCACAGTTCAACAGAAGAGAAAAAAACTTGAGATTCCACGTAAATATGACAAGGACTGTAAGCTATATCTGTAACATCCTCTTATTTTCAGTCCATTTCACTGAGTGATTTTGGAGACATTGATAAGAATGGCGATTCAGTTGTCACGATGAATGAATTCCGCGATTTGTTCAACCGCCACCCAGAAAGGAAAGCTGAAATCTTAGATAGTGGTACAGTATTACATCTATTCAGAATACTTCGCTCTTAGATATGGAAAAGACTACATCTGCATGATTTCTTTTTAAATTGATTAGTTTCTCTTCTTCAACTGAGTTGCAGTAAATGATTATCAGGCCCAACTGCACAAGTTAAATTTAATGAGTCAATTTTGAGAACATTTGATGTACGGGTGTCTCTGTAAAATACAGCATTTTAAGCAATCTCACAAATTTATTTGTGTTTTATTTTTATGTCTGTGATATTAGATCAATAGATAGATAGATATGGTAAGTGCAGGCTTCTAAGCCCAGATCTTGGCGCTTACAAGGGTTGATTGATTAGATGGGAGAGAGAGCGGGAATCTTTAACATGTTACACATTTTCCCCATGTGAGGGATCTTTTACATGCCCAGCATAGACAGTTAGAGTTAGACACTGATACAAGGGGCCTCCAATTTAACGTCTCATCCAAATGACATCCATCTGGGATTTTTCTCATGAAGGTACACTGAAAATTTTGGCTACCCCACCCTGGGTTCAAACCCATGCAGGCAAAGACCTTCAGTGGAGCAGGCGGGCACCAAAGATATTGATTTTTTGTTTCAGGATTTTGGGCTCCCGCCTGATATTCTGGAAATGGAATTCTATCAATGGACAAGACCAGCATTTTAACCAACTAGAAGTTGGTTTTATATAAAATATCTATAGATACGATAAACACCAGTTGTACTAGAATATTTTTAATATATATTGAAATTACTTTATTATAATTTTTTTAGTTAAGTACATGTCTCCATTCAATTTTTTCCCCAAGAGTCACACTATAATAAGCATAGCAATTTTTTTTTAAAAGTTTTCAATTCTTCAAAGTTACAGAACAGCAGCCACATATTTTCCTGATGTTGCTACTATAACATTTATTGAAAATACCAGAATGAAGAGAGTATTTAAATTCATTGAGATATTTCAATTATCTTTATCAATTTAGTGTAATTTGAAATAAATTATTTTTATAAGTGACTACTGAGAACTACTGAGGCAAAGACTACAATAAAATGTATTGATTCAAGTGAATGTATTGCTTCTTTCTTTAAAAACTATAAGTTTAATGTATAGTTTGGTCTACATATTGCTTGGGTGGCCATGGAACATATCAGCCATCTCATTAATTTGGCATAGGTAGTGCAATAAAGTCATATTGAATGAAACAATTAATGATTTTGCCCTTGCAATAGCTTTTTACATCAGAGCAAGATAATTTATGATGCAACATGTATTTTTATAGCACATGATTGGACATTCATCCATCATGCATTGCCTTGAGCGGCATTCAAATATGGGTTCCAGAAGTTAGTAGTGCAGCACACTACCAGTCAACCACATACATGAAAACTTTACATAAATGAGGACCTTATGTATTACATAATTTATTTCAAACACTTTAAAGTAATCATTTATGATTTTGTCATCTGAACCAAATGTTATTTTATAGTTACTGCAATATATGCCTGATATGCACGATTATGCCATTTGAGAGCTCTGTAGCTAACCACATGCTAGTATTTCAGCGTGATATATCTTATATTCTTTGTTATCCACTTACCATCTCATGTTTGCCTGTTTTGCTCTTTTTCTCATGGTATAAGCCGATAATTCACCATGGGATCGGCAATGTGTGTTTACCATACCTCGGGCTAAAGCCTTCGGGTGATAAATCACATATCCCCCCTCCTGTGGTGAATAACCTATACTTATTATGTACAGTGTACAAGTATGGACACCATTGCAGTTAATTAATTTGGTTTGTTTGCTTTACATTCATGTCCGTGTCTCATAATAATTTTTTGTCGCCATTACACAGACTGTGACAGACACGAACACAAAATCAGGTAAATTCATTCTGTATCACCTGTAGATGAATTTTGTAGACGCCGGGCCAGAATGTTAACTAGGACAGTGACGTTATACGTTTTTTGATGTCACTTTTCCCAATGGCATAAATGTCCTGAAAAAAAAAAACTCATTAAGGCCGAATGTCTACAATTATGAAAATGGCTGCAACAAAATTATGCGATAAAACATTTTCAGTTGCTTTGTTTTGCAAGACCAAGAGAAGCTATTGTAGTGAGAGGTCATTGCAATAAAAAAGGCTCAATTTGCAGCCATGTTTCGCACCTGTGGTATATTTGCACAACGATTATAGAGATGGTTTTTGAAGAGACTTATAACTGGTTTCAAGCATTCAGAAAGAAGACAATAATTTTGTTTTTAACAAAACCCTTGTCAAGACACGATACAATTCTATTTATATCCGGAGTGGGCTGAACAAAATGAATTCTTCTAAAACAGCTGTTGCTTGCGTAATTGGTAACTTTTTTAGCAAAGAAATTTTCAAACATATTTCTCAAACGTCGGCAAATTGCGTTTTGTCAGTCATTCTCATGTGGTAAATATACAATAGGTGATAGAAAAAATAATACAAAAGCAGAAAAAAGATGCGCGAGATGAACGAAATAGACAAGATGGATAAGAAAGATGAGATAGATTTATATGGATAAGGTGGAAACAAACATGGTAACTACAGCAATCTAAGCACAGTTCTTGGTGCTAACAAGTGTTCATTGATGAGATGGAAGAGAAAGCTGCAGTCCCAACTTGTTATACACGTTAACCCCTTGTGAGGGATCTTTAAGTTGCCCACCACAGACACTGATACAAGGGCCACCAATTTAACTTCCCAAATGACATCCAGCTGGGATTTTGCTCATGAAGGTCCACTGAAAATTTCAGTTTCCCATATCGGAGTTAGAACCCATGTAAGCAAAGACTTTCAACGGAGCAGGTGGGAACCTTACCCACTCAGCCATGCAGCCGAAGGATGGTAACAAAAGGTAGATATAGCAACATACAAATAGATACTATTGATAGATGGACAGACGGATTAATGCAACAGAATAGATATAGACAGTATAGCCTACACAATGATTTTATGATACAAAAGAACAGTTGAATGGACATCGGTAAAACATGTGTCATTACTTCTAAGAAGTTTTAGTCCACCTTACGTACATTGTAAAGTGTTTTTTAAAGTTTGGGTAGGCCTATCAAGTGGAGGTCAATGTACTCAAACAAAGCTTCATAAATCAACTTCAGATATTCGAAAGGTAACAAAAGGTGCTTCGACCGAAGTCAGTCTTTCCTAATGAAACAATCGTGTCAATTCATGCAAATATACTGTATCAATTATTAATAAAACGCGTTTACACATTTGATAGTTCAATAATTTTACAGCATGGTCTATGGATTAATCACTTTAATTGCCCACCCTTGAACTTTGCAGATGTTACGGACTATAAATCTTCAATTTTTGTTGTTGACCAGTGTATGTATTTGGAAACTTGAAAAATCTTGTAAGATCATGACCAGTTAGGACCAGTTGAAAGTTAAGTGACCACAAAGTCATAGGCATATTGTAGGGAGAGGGGGGCAGGAGGGTGTAGTCTTAGGCGTATCGAAGGGGGGGGGCGATCAACCCCCCCCCCCCCAAAGTTAGGGAAACAGTATAAGATTCGGGCAAAATGGCTAAAAAATTTGGGCAGATGATTAAATAAAAACTAATGAAAATTAATGATTTCCAGGCAATTTAATTTGAAATGTTTATAAATTTAGGTCGCGAAATTCGGGCAAATGTTGCTCCCCCCCCAAAAATCGTGCGCCGTGTGCCCATGGGGGTAGTCAGTCCAGCTTTACCTAAAAAGGCTATAGAACATAATTCATACCAATTAGGCTCATGATAATCATTATCCTTTGAGACATATTCTGTCACTCACTGCCCCACTCTGTATAACACAAAGTTATATAATTTGGCTTTTCCAAACACTTCAATCATTATGACCCAGTTTGACATCTGAGTAGATTCAAAAGCTATCACTTTTTAGCAGCACAGCTGCTCTTACCCCAAGAATTTTATGCAAAACTTGCTAGCACTCTGGAAGTCGCTCTTTTTCACCAATCTCATTGAAATTTACTATGAGGCACATGGGGACACAAATGACTTCAGTGCACCTAACCTATATACTAGCATAAGACAAATCAAAAAAATGCCCAAGACATGTGTATTTTGATATATTTGTCACAGATTCCATCCAATTTGACAGTTAATTAAGAAAAACATTTTTCTCAAAATTCACAGTTATTGTTGGGTGTTGTTGGTTCTGGTCCAGTGTCACAAGTTTGAGACTTTTGGTCATTTTGGACAAAAAATGGATAATCACAGATATGTAAAGGTTATTCACCACGGGAGAGGGAATATGTGATTTATCACCCAAGGCCTTTAGGCCGAGGTGTGATAAACACATATTCCTGATGGTGAATAACTGACTTATACCATGAGACAAACACTCAAACAGTCAAACATGAGAGGATAACTGGACAACAAAGAATATGGGAATTATTCCCCTGAAATACTGTAATGTAATTGGCTAACAGAGGTGTCGAATGGTATAAGTTTCCTATATATTGGTAGATCCCATAATGCATAAGTCGAAGGTTGTAAATGCATTTTTAAGCTAACAAGGCCAGTTAATGCAAGTATGTTTAAACATAAATGTGAAGGATTTACAAACTTAAAATGCAGTTTTTGCGAAACTATTCTTACTTCAGTCAAACGGACTTGTAGGGAAATGTTGTTAAGATATCACCATGAAATTTGCACAAATTTTAGAAAATAATATTCTTTATACAAAAATGTGGTGATTACAAATTTTTTCTCCTCTTTTAACATTGTTTACTTGGCACTTGGCAGGCTTTGCAGAAAATAATGAGCGGCATGTATTATCAGTCAAAAATGTAGGGCTATATTACCAAGATAGGTTCAACTTACAACCAAATTGTGCATAGAAGTGGAAAGTCATGTCCATAGCAACAAAAACATATCCAAATAACAGCCATTCTAGCATCAGTCTTTCTGCCAGAAGAGTCTGAACAAGAGAAGTCAAAACATAATGTTTCACTATCTGTAAGAATGTTGATTTTGTTGTCAGTCTCAAAGACATTGCTCTAATACATGATAGGTTAGGCTTACAACAACATTTTATACATAGATGAATAGCCAGACACACGAGAAATGAGAAAATATCAATATCATAAGCATTCCAGCAAAAAACTTCATCAAGAAGCATCTAAACAGGAGAGGTCTGAAATGAATTTCACAAAATTTGAGAGTGTCAATTTTTCGTCAGTCTCAGAAACAGGGCTGTAATTAAAATTGCCATAAAATTAAAATTGCCATACTGAGCGATAATCAGACAGCATCTGAACATTAGAGTACCTACATAATTCTCAATAAAAAAGATGGTGTCAATTTTTCGTTGCCAAAAAATTACGCCATATGCAATCATTTATCATTTAATATATTAAAATCTATGAGAATGGGATACATTTGAGGCTATTTGCACCAAAGGGGATATCATTGCCTTTCTTATGACCCATAATACATGCATAAATACTATACGAAAGCTGAGATATGACCCGAAATGCATGTCCATGTTTGGCCAAAACTGAAATATTGCCAACTCATGACATTGGACCTTCTATAAGTTGTAGATTCTTATCTACTTCGATGTCTAGCTGCTAAAAGCACAAATAGTAACAAAACAATGTATAACAATGTGTAACAGTTGTGAACTTGTGATCACTTCGTGATTTTGGAATAGGCCCCCACTAGTTATGCATTTCAACTATTGCATTTGCACCATATCTCTATGTTATTTGCAAAATGACCCTGCTTCTGCAATCTCCAAATTCGAATTGCATACGCTTGTATTGTCTTATAGGGTATTATTGGACCAATAATGCAATGCATACCAGGTATGCATGCGCGTGGGCAAAGTGCACTGAAAAGCTATTCAATACATTGAAATGGTTTTTCATACCAGACAAGTACATCCATCCACTGTTTCAAAAAAAAAATGGTCCAGAGGAGAAATGAAAACTTGTCAAAACTCCAAAAAAAAAAAAAAAAGAAAGCTTGAGATATTTCGCACCTTTATTTTCCAACCTTTTCCGATGATTTTGGACAAAAAATTTGGCATAAATCAGTAACCGGTACTACTGGACCACATCTCCCCTGGATTGGACCGCCTCACCCCAGGACAGGCGATTCTGGACCGGAGGGGCGGTCTGGTCCAGTCTGCAACGCTACATAGAAAGGTGGTCATATGCGGGGCAAGTCAGTCTTAAAACAGGATGTTTGATAATTTAGAGACATTTGGTAATTGACAATGGTTATTAGCTTATTTACCTACTTACATGTATGTTATATATGTCACTCATGATGTTATATCAAAACTTAAATTGGTTTTTTCAAGTACATTCCCTTTCAGGTTCCCTGTTGTGATAGCTTTTTTATTTGCGATCACTCTAAAAATGTCGGGACAAAATTGGTTTTTTAGATTCAAAATGGTTTTTTGAAAAACCAAATTTCAATGCAAAACCAACATGGATTTTTAAAAAAATCCATGTTGGTTTTTTGCATCGAAATTTGGTTTTTCAAAAAACCATTTTGAATCTAAAAAACCAATTTTGTCTGAAATTTTTTAGAGTGTGAACGCGAGCAAACTATTTGCAAGTGACTTAATGAATTAACATATTGACGGCTGTTTATGACCACACTTTGCAGTGTTTTGCTGATGTAAGTTGCTGTCTCAGCTTCTTACTGGACGTTTGAGGATCTTTACCTGAGAAAAAAGGTAGTATTATACACTTACTTTTGGTTTATGGATCTTGATTGATTGGTATAGATGTTGTCATTTGACTAGTACGCCAAAATTTTATGGTATGGTTACTGACAGCACCCAATCAATGGCTTTTATTTCGGTTTATTTACATTCATTTGTATTTATGTACACGACTTAATGCTCATCAGTTTGACCTGCTGCGCAGAGCCCAATTGCGTACACGACACAGTTATGCTCAGATGGTAGAAGGATACACATCTTCATTTATTTCAACACTCAAGGAGCAAAATGGATTGAACATTGAGAATCTCACATTACATTTGGTACGGTTGACGCTAAATAATTATTTTATATAATGTTATTTCATGCAATAATTAGTATGAAAGTGATCATTTAAGCATTTTGTTCACTTACATATGTTTCTGGAAATTGAAAAAACAAGCTACGCTGGATTTTTTCACTGTCTTAATTTGTTGACTTTTACTTTTCAATTGAGGGTGTAATTTCTTCAACATCATAAACATACATCAAGCATTGAAAATTATTATTTTGTGAATCCAAGTTGTTTTCCATGTACTCTAAAAAATTTCAGGCAAAATAGGTTTTTTAGATTCAAAATGGTTTTTTGAAAGACCAAATTTCAATGCATTGTTTTTATTGCATCTGTCAATGCATTGTTTTTTGCATTGAAATTTGGTTTTTCAAAAAACCATTTTGAATCTAAAAAAACCAATTTTGTCCCGACATTTTTAGAGTGTTCCATTGAAGTGTGATGATAATCGTACCAAAAATCTTAAATTTGATTAAAGGGACCAGAGGAAAAACAAGAAACAGTCAGAGTTAAATGATTTTTTGGTATGATTATGTCTGTCGACCGTAGAATCAATGCCATCAATTTGGTTTTGGCCAAACAAATTAATTTGCAAAATATGAGTTAAAATCAAGTGTTGCGTTTCTTTTGCTGTTGAGTGTATAATAATATTGTATTATTTTATATAGCGCCAATTCTATGATTTTGGGTATAAAATTGTGTCCTCTATCTTATTGTTAGGTGACCTACCTTAATTTCCAATTACAAGGCCATTTTCATAGGGGGTGAACCAACCCAATGTGGCCATAACCAAGGGTAAGCATAACAAGGCAAAGTGAACCAACCCACATATCTGAAGGCAAAGTGAACCAACTCAAGTTTTCTTATCTTTTCTACGGTAAATCTGCTCTTCAGAATGTACATGGCTGGCACTTGGCTGTTGCTGCCACTACAGCATAACTAGGGTTGGGACGATAAACGATACATATCGCAGTATCGCGATATCTTCTGAGATTAAATATTGTGATATCATGGCAATAGATATCGCGATATCAACAATATTGTGATATATTATGATATATTCTCCACTCGTATAGTGTCAGCCAATCACAAAAGAGTGTTCTTGGATAATATCCTTGCTGTATTAGGCAGGGAAAAAGTTATATTGGACAGTGAAAAGTTATATTGGACAGTGAGAAGTTATATTGTGCAGTGAGGAGTTTTATAGGTCCGTGAGGGAGGACCTGAGAGGAAACACCTTCTGCTGTGCCCTGCTGCAGCAACAGCAAGAAAAAATTTTGTGTTTTTCAATTTTAGTAAAAAATTAATTGCACGCCAATGGGAAGACACAGAAAAACACAAATGATGTCAAAAGTTGCGTATTGATCAGGACAACAACATTAAGCAAATGTAACATTGCTTACATAGGTTATGGGACCATGGTATGACATTGAGTGACAAAAAATGCACTTTTTCACCCATTTTTCACGTAAATGCCAATTTTTAAAGAAAAACATTGTGCTATAAAATTGAAATAAAAAACATCAAATATAAAGAAGCTTCTACAGGTTGGTTATAGAATACAGAATCAGTATATGTGAATTATATATTTTTGTGGCTACCCATTGCTGAAATAGGACGAGATACATTTTGAAGAGAATTCTGCAGTTAAACAAAAAGAAATGCAAACTGGCTTTCCAGCACAGTCAAAGTGTTTAAACCTATTGCTTTAAAAGTGGGTTCATTTATGGAGAATATAACAAATATTAGATGGTAAGTCGTCCAATATAGAGTATAATTGGACTCAGAAAAACTATATTGAACTCAGTGCAAGTGTCTCGTCCAATTTAGCTTTTCTTCATCCAATTATACTCTATATTGGACTCCTCAACATGAAATATATATATAATATTTATCACCTGGTTGGCTGTGAATATCACTGTTCAGAGTCAAAATATCAGGGCCTATGATATTGTAAAAAATACCACCCTTCAAGGGCGATATTTTTTAACAATGGTTATGACATCACCGGCATTTCAGATGCCTGATGATGTCACAAACCAAGCAATGGCCAAAACAATAGGATTGTGACGTCACCTCCATTGTTGCTCCATGGTGACATCACATTTTTGTAATGGCAGAAAATAGTCCTCTTTATAATTGAAAATTTGAGGTAAAACCATGTGATAAAAACAAAACAACCACGCGTCAGGGCACTTCGTACAATATCACTCGCTGTTGTGTGAATTAATATCACTCTCGCCCTGCGGGCTCGAGTGATATTAATTCACACAACAGCTTGTGATATTGTTACTCAGTGACCCTGACTTGGGTTGTTTTGTTATAATATCGTGATATATTGTCTTTTTTTGTTCAAAACTGCAAAATTCTGAATTTGCATCGCTCTTGTCCGCCATTTACGGGCGGATTTCTTGCTTTTTTCTTCTCATTTCTTCTCGACACCCTTGATGTAATGTGTTATAGTGATGTCAGCTTCACAAGATATCGTGATATCAAAAAACCATTATTGTCCCATCCCTAAGCAGCTTAGAACATTTAAAATGTATGGTAAAAGGCAGCTGTAACAATCAGCTGTAAAAACTGATTGATATTTGTTGCCTGGTATGTAAAGAAGCTCGACACAGGAAAATGTGGTCCTGGACAAATCAGAACCCTTTAGAATAATGTTAAATGGTCACGAAAGGTAAATATGCCAGGTCTTATATTGAAGCTATAATAAGGTATGGAGGCCTAACATATGCCTTGTTCCTTAAGAATGAATTGCTTCATGTCTAACTCTCTAAATGGAGATGTGAGGACTTGATTGGTCATTGTGTGCCACCAATCTCTCCTTGTGTAAATAATCACTGATGACACTTTAATCCAAGAATTGTCATGATATAGACATAAAATGTAGTTGGCATACGGTACTGCAAAAATAAAACAATGTTGTTTCAGGACCATTTACATTGAATTAATGGAATTTTGGGTAATAACTACCCTGGTGGCTGACGGAGAGCCATATATTTCATTATACATAAAGGAGCTGATAAAATATATAGTCAATCTGGATGAATAATACATGAAATCACTGCTAGAGGTGTACAGACTATGCTCTGAACATAAATAGACATTCTGGCCATTTTAAACCCATGTACAGGATTTCAAAAGTGGTCAGTCAAAATTTTGGTAAATATCGATCAGAATTAATCTGTTCCCACCAGGGCTTGACTATCCGCGATGTGACTAAATCACAACGGCAAGTATAGATGGCATTACCTTTAAGACAGTTAGCCTATCAGCTGACTTTTAAAAAAGTTTATTCAAGAAACAGACAAAAACACCAATATCAAGGATATAGGTATATTGAGGGTCACTGTGAGGTCAATTTTATATGTACATCCCTGTGTGTAATTTCATGAATATTGTGTACTTTTCAGCTGCAGTGTACATTGCTAAAGTTCATTTACACAAGTGTAAACTTTTCTTGGGTCACCCTTTATTTGACCCAAAATCATCATCAGTTTCAAGGAAAATATGGATTGGGATTAGTTCATACATTATAACATTTGAAATTTTGAGTCACCTTATTGGTCAATGATTGAGTGAGATGGTTGCTCTATTCCTTTAACCTCCATTGCTTGTTGTTTTCAGGTAAGATAATCTGTCCGTTATCATAACTCAAAACAACAAGCTATGTTACCTCGAACATATACATACTGTGCAACCATCTCACTCAATCATTTGAGCTGACTCAAAATTCAAGTTTACAGTCTCTGCTTTCCAATTGATTGTTTCATTAAATAAAAAGTTAATTTCAAAAGCCCAATTCAAATTGTTATTATTGTAAAATATGTAACTGAAAAGGCTTCATAATTTTGAGCATTACAATTTGGTCAAAACTGTTTTCCCTTGTGGACAATTTCCTTTGAGAAACGTTGGTCTAAGGAAGCATTAAACCTCCCATTCACATCAGACCCAACGTTTGAAATCTACGTAATTTGTCGACAGCTGGTTACGAGGTTACTACGTACGTATATATCGTAAATAATTCGTATTTCTCCAACCTCCCTTGACTACGTACCCCCCACGTTGAAGGATCGGTCGTTATACGCCTCTGGGGCGTCAGGCGTGGCAGGCCAGCCCAGCGCGCTGTGTCTTGCGCATGCGCAGAATTCGGAGGAGGCGGCCATGGCTGGCACGACGCTCGTGTGTATTACATTTATATCGGTCTGGAACACCGTTTATACCACCGTAACGATTTATTTAAGCATGGCCGATTGATTCTAGGATGTGTCTGACTTAAATGACTCATTCGGATAGCTGTAGATGTTGTGTGTGCTTCAGAATCACGCAATCTAGTCGGCGATGTGCAACATGTGGATTCAGTGCTAGGGAGCCGCCGGCCAGGGGCGGAGCGCTCGGATGGCCCGGGGGACTGCCGCATTGCTTCAGGTCGACCCAGCCACCCTGCCCCCCCTCCGAAAAAATTAATTAAATTGAATTAAATAAAGCCCTTGAATATTGGCCCTCATTATGGTTGAATAAAGAATGCTGTCGTATACATGATTTTACTGCAGGAATTTGGATTTCAATTTTTTTTTTTTTAGGTCAGGATGCTTGGTTTGGATTTTTTTTTTTGAACACCTGCAAAGAGAAAACATGAATGAAAACAGTGAAGAGAAGAGAAAGACAGAGAGAGATAGCGAGAGCAGAGCCAGGCAGCAAGCACTGAAGGTGGCTCCAAAATTAGCAGACTTTTCTTCCTTGTTTTACCAAGCAGTCTACAGTCCATTTAAGGACTACAATAAATAACAAAATTCACTTACCTTGTAAGGGATTAATACTTCAACTCTGAAGAGTTGGAAAAATCCCAATCCAAATTGGCCTGCTGGATAGGTGGCATTCCGATGCAAGTAAGCTCACTTCAACTCCGGTCTTCAGTGATTCTCTCTTGCTCATTTGTGGTTGAGCAGTACTTGGGAACTTTTTTTTGCCCAATCTAATCTTACACAGTTTAAGAGATATTTATTTGCTAATTTTTGTCGCTGGTGCAGCTACAATTTCCTTATGGCTTCATCCAATTATCACCAGCAAGCATCCTGTTGAAGGTTTTATACACTCAAAGTTACCATGGTATCTTGGAATAGGTATGGAATAGATGGCGCTACAAGGCTCTCTGAGACTCAAGATCCCAAGTTCTGCAACTTTGTGCAAACCTACGACAAACCTTCAGCAGATACGTATGATCAGACGTTTGCCCTGAACGTTACTTTCAAACGTTGTCCATACATATCAAAAACACGTTGGAGAAACCTTGGAACTTACGTATTGCAAAATGTGCGACCATACCTTTGATAAACCTATGAATCAAAGGTATGGTCATACGTAGAAGTCTAAGGTTGTAAAAACCTCTCAAATGAATGTTCGACAAACCTATGAATCAAAGGTATGGTCATACGTAATAGTCAAACGTTCTTCAAACCTCTCAACCAAAGGTATGACTTACGTGATAGTCTAAGGTTTGAAAAACCTCTCAAATGAATGTTAGACAAACCTATGAATCAAAGGTACGGTCATACGTAATAGTCAGACGTTCTCCAAGCCTCTCAACCAAAGGTATGACTTACGTGTGACTGCTACGTTTAGCCAAATGTTACAACCAAACATTCTTCCAACCTCTCAACCAAAGGTATGACTTACGTGTGACTTGAACGTTCGGCCAAACTATAAAACAAACTATCTGCCAACCTCATACTAAGGTTGCGACTTACGTTTGGTTTTCCATCTGAGTGCAACGTTTGGAAATTACCTTTGCCCTACCTTTGTCATACGTTGTTTGGCCCAACGTTTGATTCTAACCAAAATAATTACGTAGCGAAAGGTTTGATTTACGTAGCTGCTCGGGAGGGTTTGCCATTTCCCAAATTAATATATAACCAAAATAATGTTTTCATCTCGATTCCTTTTTCAGTTTTCTGGATTTCGATCTGCGAATTAGAAGACCTGTACACGACCGAATCATAATGGACAATGATGAAAAGAGGGCTTCTGCTCCTTTTTATCCTCCTCCCTCTCCTAATTAAGACTTCCCAAACCGTCATGATGCCCGGGCATTGCGACTTCTGGTTCGATATTGAGACCATAGAGACGCAGTACGAACTTCTTAAGGACAAAGATGGATATGTAACAAGAACCTCGTTCACTCAGATGATTACGAAACTTCGTGCTGCATCGGTAAGCAAATATTACAAGTTAATGTGGGTGTTTCTGTAATCATAACTGGGTCATTCTCAAATTTCGGGACAATTTGCGTCACTCTGGTTCCCTGGCATTAATTTGAATGCGATTAATATCTTAAGCATCACTCTACATCTGTTATTCATATTTCTATTTAGAACCACTCCATTTGGAGCAAAAAGTCATTCATTAGACCTTTTTTTGTGCATTATGTCCAGAAATCCGTGCAAAATCAATGGTTTTTCCCTGTCACTGGACCTGACATGACAAAATCAAGTGTTCACTTTCCTCCTAAAAAACCATTATTTTCAAAGTTTCTTTGCAGGATTCATGGGAATATAGACTTGAATTTATATTTAGTTCATATTCAATTTTTTTGGGTATAATTTCATTGATTAAATTGATATAATAGTCGTGTCACTAATTTATGCCAAATTTTTTGTCCCCTCTGTTACTTGCCATAGCTCTGTTCGTTATTGTTTTTTATGAGCTATTTTCACTAATATCATCAGACGCATGGGCGCCATAGTACCACTGCCTTGCAGACTTCATAAAACATGTATTTAATAAATTATGACATAATGTCCAAGCTTACCAGTGATAATTTTACTGAGTGATTTCATGTATACATGTATGTTACTGAGGGTGGCAGGTTTTAATATTCTGCAATTATTTTGTCTAATCTCCAAAATAAAAAGCAGTATTGAGCGAAGAGCGAAAAATTGTTCCACTCCGTTACTGTCCACTCCGTTACCAGATCATGAGCAAGAAATCGACATTTGGACCAAAAATCTACTTATACGAGATGAAGTACTTCTGAAAATAATAGTTACATCAATCTTTTATCATTTTTCCTTTTGTTGCTGTTCCTACAGTTGGTTTTTTACATCAAAATTCCACTCCGTTACCACATTGTCCCCTCCGTTACAGGACAATTTTCCTAATTTCTGAGACTTGTGTCGTTTTCACTTTTTTACTTAGTACAACAGAGGCATAAACATGGGTACAAAAATCAGAGAAAGCTAGGCCTGCTCAGGGCAATTTTGTCTCAAAATTACAAAAATATTGTGTTTTTGACAGCTCCAAGTTTAAGAAGCTATCGTGGAGTTGTCAGCAGGGCCATTAATACCGTAAATGGTTCAAAGTATGCAGCAGTGATTTTACTTTAAGAACTGTGACTCTCTTCCCCACCTATTCAAAATTTGATTGAATTAGGGTCCATTGCATAAAAGTGACGATGATAGGACCCTGACGAAAATAGGGCACCATACGGTAGTACATTCAAGTGCGTGGGATCTTCGTGTTCTGATAGTATATTGATTGTACATATTTCATGTTTCAATCCTAGGTGTCTTTGATAAGTTGATTTCAAACCAAACAAACTGCTCTTGAAGTACGACAAATGTGAAAACGATTAATCAACAGTTATTTTTTATTAAATAAAAAGTTGACTCTTTTTTCATTACGAGTGTTAATTAGCTTTTTTAGTAGGTCCTTTCTGATACTTCGATTGCGAAGCTGTATTGAAAAAACAGCAACATGCTTCTGAACATCTGATATAAGGCTGCAGTTCACATCATCCGTGACCTGTCAGAAAGAACTGTCGCACATGAAATACGACTTATTTTTCTAATCTATTGTAAGCTAAAGATAGTCCGAACACAGGTAATTGAGCTTGCTAGCAGCTAGTGTTGTGCAGTCATGATATTTTGATTTGGTTACTGCTTCCGTTAGTTTCTGAGTGATCAAAATGAATTACCACAAGTAACATTGGTACAAGACTGATAAGGCCAGACATAATTGATTCGTAGCTCCTCAGATTTTCTCAGGGAGCTTTTTTTTTCTGAGGATAGCTGGCAAGACAAAGAAAAGCTTAAATCTAGATCTTTTGTTGTGTCCGTTAAATAAAATCTTGGGTAAACACTGTTTTCTGCTGGATTGGTAGATCAGAGTAGCTAAAAATATGGCCTTGTGCAAGTGTAACAACGATGAATGATGGAGGACGGAATTTTTTATGCTGATCCTATTACAATATAAATGAAATTATCCTCAGTCCAGTGCTCATCCTCGATTCTGATTGGCTGAGAGCCGCGATGTATGACACCGTACACCCTGTCTGTCGTCATCAGACAGGGTGTATGAGATAAACAATGATGTCACAATTGCAAACATAGGATTGTTTTGACGTTATCCATGTAGCAACAATATATTATATAATTTACACCACTCAGGCCTCCATACAGCCTTCGGCTTCGTGGTGTATGGAGTCCTTCGTGGTGTATATTCCCGTACCCTCGGAACGAGCAGGGTGTAACTGATAATACCAGCAGGGTAACACACCTCGCCTGCTCCTGGGAGACCTGGCTTTCAGTTCAGAAAAAATTTGAGATCTAATCATTTGTTCATTAACGTAATTTGGATAGACAAATCTTGCTCATATAACACAATATGGGCCTTGTGTTTCACTTACTTAATATAATTATGCAGACAATGTCTAGTGTAGCGGACCCGAGAGGTAAATCTTAAAAAATACTGATATATGATGCAGTGGGGTAGGTTGATTTTCCAAAAATTTCTGAATTTCAATCTTGGACAAATTGGGATACCCAGGGGATCATTCTAACCAAGAAAGATGTTCAAATAGAACAACCACCAAATTGGAAATTGTTTATTTTTGTACTGGTGTGCGGAAGTTGTAACAAGAAACTTCCCTGCTTTGAAAATTAATTTCTATTCCAAATAATTTGTAACTTTCTGTGGCTTCTTTGGATATCCTCCTTAGAAGTACTGAGTAAAATGATACCAGCACTATAGGGTGGTATGGGTCAACCAAAACAGATAAAAACACCCAAAAAAGCATTCAGAACTTCCAACGAGGTTATTCAAAGAAGTCACCGAAAGTTACAAATTATTTGGAATAGAAATTCAAGCTTTTGATGCACTTTATACGCAGCGTGTTCGAGCTGTATGAATACTTTTGTCATGCTTAAATTTTCATTTGTGCACCCCCTGAGCTTGAAAACAGAGATATGCTTAAGTTTGCAGTGCTTGACAATGACAATTGATTAGGGCAATGACTTTAAAGTGAAATTTTTCTCCTCGCATCCCTGTTAATACCAGTTTTTTAAAAGCAGAATACTCAGCTATATGAATATTTTTGTCCGCAACTGTAGCCTTCTGATATGAAAATCTTACTATCCCAACTTGTCCAATGGTGAAGTTCCGAAATCAACCTACCCTAATCCTTTCCTAATTATGAACCACCCTAATCTTTCTAAAGTTTCTAAATTATGAACCACCCGAATCATGCAGTAACCTAATTTTTAACATCTCGGCTGCGCCTCGACTATGAAAATAATACACAATTGTTAAACTAGGTCAGTCTGTTCAGAGCCATTATGGCTTATCAGTAGCCTTGAGGAATGCACATTTAGCACTTACCAAAAAGTTACTATTCACCCAAAATTAATTGTCACCTATCACTGGATTCAGTTCTCAATCGCTGGAATGTTCTGTATGTTTATTATGTACAAAAATTAGCATCATGAGAACCTCGGTGCATTGGTGGTTTCATAGAAACTTAAAGATCCCACAACAAAGATGAAAATGGTGACTTTGACAGTCTGAGAATGAACCCCTAGTGATAATCATTACTTTAATGAAATTTGAATACATTGATTCTGTGCAATAACAAATAAAAAAAAATTATAGATCAAATGCTTTATCAAAAATTTTGTTACAGAAATTGCCCAGGAAGATCCCCGCCCCCATACTACCCAGATTTGTCTGGGGTGCTCAAAAACAGCGGAGGGATTTACTGTGAAGAAGTAAAGGATATATAGGATACTTTATGATAAAGAATCAAAATAGCCCAGAAAACAAATGCAATGACCTATCTAGCCATGCAAAATCCAGAGCCAATCAGATAGGCCTATCTATCCACCAATATCAAGGAAGCTCATTTCTTCCAAGCTCATCCCCATTTCAGTCACTGAAAAGGCAGTGTAGACCTACTTACAAGTCCTGTTGTCCTGAAGCAACCGGGCTACTCTTTTTTCCAATTTAAAAAAAAATTTCCAGATATTTTTTGGGGTGTACATGGGTCCAGTCTCCATGAGACTGATTTACGTATTAGGCAGTGCAAGCATTGCACTGCAATCTCCTGGAATTGAATTGGCACATGCAAATGAGCACAGGCAGCATGCAAATGAGCATGATATGGCAGAGTAAACTTCAAACAAAATCGTTTTCCTTAAAGTGTGGGAATTTTTTAATTATTGGAAAAACAATGTAATTGTTTACCATTTAAAGTTATCAGTCCCAACTGCAAGTTGTTATGTGACAATAGGAGAAACCAAACAATGTGACATAACAAGTTTTATAATTAATTGCGCCAAGGCGTTTTAGGACATGAAACCCAAAACAAAAACTACTGTTTATGAAAAGTTATGTAACCAGTCAGTTAAGATTTTTGGAAAATAACCAGTGTCAATTAAAAGTTATGTAACCAAACAGTTAGCATTTTTGGACAATCAAATTTCTGGAGTCCCTCTGACACTTCGTGTCATTGGCAAAAATACTAGAGGGACTCATGGAGTCTGACATGGGTCCCTGAAAACAGATGCAGTGTCAAATCTCGGAACTTAAAGGGACAACAGATGTCTCATTTCCCTTTTAAACTAAGCATGAATGATAGAGAAATATATATCAAATGACATTTGTCATTTTTTATCAGTGAACCCTGCAGTGGCTCTCGATTTTTAAGATCGAGGGCCATTGTCCCTGTATCACTTTTTAAGAAGGGCAGTGTCGCAATGTCGATTGTGTTGATTTTTACCCATGTATACCCCCATTTTTTTACCCCAAATTTTTCCCCCATCTTAATTAATTTTTTTCATATTTAGGCCTATATGCCTTCCAAGTAAAAGTGTACAATGTATGTGCCCTGATGGGCTTGAAAGCCAGACATGGCTGAGTTCCTCTGTCTGGAAATTTGACCTGTGCCTCTTTTGTGAGAACAGCCCCCCCCCCTAAATACGCCACTGAAAACTAATAATTTAAGTATTTTTATTAACATTTTAATGTAACTTCAATTGGCCCTACTGAAAAAGTTAATGCGGATAGAACACTATTTTTTGGCTGGATTTATGGCATTTAGGCCCAGTTACATCATACTGCAATTTCAGAAGTATGGTAATACTTTAGGACTTTAGGGTGATTAACTTTAAATTCTATTTTCAGAGCCACGGAGATGTGGTCAAGGAATTGTTCACAGCAGGAGACGAGGACGAGGATGGAAAACTGAACCACGATGAATTTGTGAAAGTTATGGAATATGATAAGCCGAGGTAATCATTGAAAATTTGTAATTTTTTGCCTGATCGAATTGTGGTAATTGTTGCAAATTTGGATATTTTCTTGTGATCAAGTTGTGGTAATAATTTGCAAGTTTGATTTTTTTTCCCAATCAAGTTGTGGTTATAATTTGACATTTGGATGTTTTCCGTGAGCAAGTTGTGGAACTAATTGGAAATTTTGATGTTTTCCCGGGATCAAGTTGTGGTTATAATTGGAAATATGGTTATGATTGGAAATTTGGATTTTTTCTGTGATCAAGTTGTGGTTATAATTGGAAATATGGTTATAATCGGAAATTTGGATTTTTCCCTTGATCAATTAAGTAGTGGTATAAATTGGAAATATGGTTATAATTGGAAATTTGGATTTTTTCTGTGATCAAGTTGTGGTAATAATTGAAACTTGGATGTTTTCCCGTTATCAAGTTGTGGTCATAATTTGCAAGTAAACTTGATTTTTTGCCTGATCAATTTTGGTTACAATTGGAAATTTGGATATTTTCCCGTGATCAATTTGTGGTAATAATTAACAAAACTCGATTTTTTGCCCAATCAAGTTGTGGATATAATTGGAAATTTGGATTTTGTCCTTGATCAAGTTGTGGTAATAATTTGACATTTGGATGTTTTCCTGTGATCAAATTCTGGTTATAATCGGAAATTTGGATTTTTCCCTTGATCAAGTTGTGGTAATAATTTGCAAATTTGATTTTTTGCCCGATCATGTTGTGGTTATAATTGGAAATTCGATTTTGTCCTTGATCAAGTCGAGGTAATAATTTAACATTTGGACTTTTTTTCGTGAGCAAGTTGTGGTCATAATTTGAAGTTTTTGAAATTTTCCCCGTGATCAAGTTGTGGTAATAATTTGCAAGTTTGATTTTTTGCCCGATCATGTTGTGGTTATAATTTGAAATTTTGGCATTTTCCCGTGATCAATTTGTGGTAATAATTAACAAAACTCGATTTTTTGCCCAATCAAGTTGTGGATATAATTGGAAATTTGGATTTTGTCCTTGATCAAGTTGTGGTAATAATTTGACATTTGGATGTTTTCCTGTGATCAAATTCTGGTTATAATCGGAAATTTGGATTTTTCCCTTGATCAATTAAGTAGTGGTATAAATTGGAAATATGGTTATAATTGGAAATTTGGATTTTTTCTGTGATCAAGTTGTGGTAATAATTGAAACTTGGATGTTTTCCCGTTATCAAGTTGTGGTCATAATTTGAAATTTTTCCCGTGATCAAGTTGCGGTAATAATTTGCAAGTTCGATTTTTTCCTGATCAATTTTGGCTACAATTGGAAATTTGGATATTTTCCCTTGATCAAGTTACGGTAATAATTTGTAAGTTCGATTTTTTGCCCGATCATGTTGTGGTTATAATTTGAAATTTGGATGTTTTCCTGTGATCAAATTCTGGTTATAATCGGAAATTTGGATTTTTCCCTTGATCAATTAAGTAGTGGTATAAATTGGAAATATGGTTATAATTGGAAATTTGGATTTTTTCTGTGATCAAGTTGTGGTAATAATTGAAACTTGGATGTTTTCCCGTTATCAAGTTGTGGTCATAATTTGAAATTTTGGAATTTTTCCCGTGATCAAGTTGTGGTAATAATTTGCAAGTTTGATTTTTTCCTGATCAATTTTGGCTACAATTGGAAATTTGGATATTTTCCCTTGATCAAGTTGCGGTAATAATTTGCAAGTTCGATTTTTTGCCCGATCATGTTGTGGTTATAATTGGAAATTTGGATTTTGTCCTTGATCAAGTCGTGGTAATAATTTGACATTTGGATTTTTTTCGTGAGCAAGTTGTGGTCATAATTTGAAATTTTGGAATTTTCCCCGTGATCAAGTTGTGGTAATAATTTGCAAGTACACTTGATTTTTGCCTGATCAATTTTGGTTACAATTGGAAATTTGGATTTTTCCCTCAGTCAAGTTGTGGTAATAATTGGAAATATGGATTTTTTCCCTGATCGAATTGTGGTAATACATGGAAATTTGGATTTTTTCCGTGATCAAGTTGTGGTAATAATTGGAAATATGGATTTTTTCCCTGATCGAATTGTGGTAATACATGGAAATTTGGATTTTTTCCGTGATCAAGTTGTAGTCATAATTAGAAATTTGGATTTTTTCCATGATCAAGTAGTGGCAATAACTGGAAAATTGGCTTTTTTTTCGGTGATCAAGTTTTTAATAATTGGAAATTTTGATTTTTCCGTGATCAAGTTGTGGTAATAATATGAAATTTTGAGTTTTTTCCTTGATCAAGTTGTGGTATTAATTGGAAATTTGGATTTTTTCCATGATCAAGATGTGGTAATAATTGAGCATTTTTTTGCCATGAACTGGATTTTCCAGAACCACAAAATGCTCTGTTCTAATAAGTCTATTATAATCTAGCTACATGAAGCAATGGTAAAAAGATTCAACCGAGCTATGTTAGAGGAAAATAAAAACTTTTCAAATCATGAAACTTTTTTCAAATTTGATTCAATTTTTAAAAAGCAAATTTGATTAATAATCTAGCACAGATCTATGTCGAAACAAATATATATATATATGTATGTACTTGCTGTAATGGGTCTATGAGCACGTGGGTTGTGGAAATTCTGGGTGCATAAGGAAATATTACTGTTGCGGATGGATGGATGAGTGGGGCTTTACATCCTGTATTTATGCACTTGGTAGACTAATTAGGACAGGAGGAAGACACAGCAATGAGGTGAAGGATGATTGAAACAGCCATCCAACATAAGCCTAGGTGACCCGGCAAGAGCTGGATTCGAACTCAGGACCAGCGATTGGCAGTCCAGCGAGCTACCACTGGACCAACCCCCCAACCCCCGCATTACCGGTACCACCATGGTCTCTTCTGTATTGGAGTGCCCTTACTGAGCAGTGAGGGCCTAATTTTTTACCCTTGGCAATGAATATTTCCGTTGGGTATTGTAGTTACCATGTAAAATTTTTATCTGTCCAGAAGCTCATGCATTCCAATTCGAAGTCGAAATTCAATCAGAGGGGCTTGTAGTTTTCCTCGGCAGGAAATTATATATTTCAGGGTAAAGGTGTCCGTAATTATTTATTTCAAGTGCCTGAAGTCCCTGAATATTACTAAGGAGGAGACCATTAATAATGGGGGGGGGAGCTTGGAGTAATTTTTAAATAAATAATTTCTAACTCAGTTTTTGTGAAATAAATCAATTCTTTCTCGTCAGTCCTGAAATAAATAATTTCTGGTAGGGGTATTTCTATAAGGTGAGCTTGATTTATGAATGGGCACTGGTGGCATGTCTCCCCATATTAGATTGCGGGAATGTTATCTCAATTGGTACCAAACTGGACTGCCAATCCCGGGTTCAATCCCCGCCCTGGCCTGGTCAACTGTCTATGTTGGACAGCAGTTTCAATCAAGCTTTGCCTCATTGCTGTGTCCTCTTCCTGTCCTAATTAGCCTACCAAGTGCATTATAAATACAGGATGTAAAGCCCCAATCAGCCCTCTCTAAACTAGAAATTCCCACAATCGTTGAAAAGAAAAAATTAACGAAATAATTTTAACATAGCTAGAGGAGAAACGAATTGGGAAAATCAAAAGAATTTTATCGGTGGTCTTTTCCAATTTTTCTCGTCTTCCCTACTTTCGTTCTTCTGTCTTTCTCTCTTCAACCGTATTTTATTTCTGCATGTATGTAATACATGCACCCGGTATATCCCTAATAAATAATGCACTTGACCTTCCACAATTTAAAGTTTTGTTGTTTCTATTTGCAGCGAATGACATGGAAAAGTTGAAGAGGAGTAAAGAAAAAATAATAAATTGTATTCCTGCAGATGAAATTCATGACAAATAAATTACAAAACTAACATAATGTACAAATCAATTGGTCTGGAATAAATTTGTGACAATGGATTCAGTCATTAAGTCTATTACCCTACGTTGTTATTCAATCTCAAGAGAAATTTCCTTTCAATTTATTGAATTTTACTTTATATTTCCGGTAGATTGGAGGGAATTAAATAGCACAAAATAAAATAGAAAGCAACAGGCTGGTTGATGAGTTGAAAGTACAACATGATGCTCAAAGGAAGGGAGCAACTGGTAGAGACCTTGCAGGTGGTGCCCTCTTGTATATTTTACATGAACGAGAATCTCTTGTATATTTTACATGAACGAGAATCTCGATCGCCGGCCCGGCAAGTGTCAGAGCGAACCAAATCACCAGTCTCTTATGCTACAAAGTAGACGTTGCTAGGAACTGTTTTAACTCTAGTTTTTAGAAATAGTTTTATAGTAATTTTAACCTGGATTTTAATATGTAGCACAACTCCCTAAACAGGAGGTTCGTCTAACACAAAGGCGGAACATAAGCCAAAGAAGAAGAAAAAGAAGCTTAAAAACGATTATCGTTAATTAGGACATTTAGAGGAATGCAAAGGCCTTTCAAAGAGCAGAGTTCTGCCTTGGGAGCCTCGGGAAGGTATAGGGAAAATTAGAAGCCCAGACATTAAGTAGAAAAGGATTTATAAACCCCAGATGCTGTAATTTTAGATAAAGCAGTGTTCAACGACAATGTGGTGCTGTATTAGAAACCCAGATGCAGTAATGAGTGGCAAATTACTTAGTACTTTCACAACTTTACACATTAACTAATGTATATCTTGGTGTAAATTTCACGATAATGTTAAATGGGACGTTCACATAAATTCCAAAATCAAGAAAGCATCTAAACGACTCGACCCTCTTCGTTGTCATGAAAAGGTTAACTCGACCATTACCTATGTGCTTATTCTGCAGAGCAATTATACCAAGTGTGCTTGTGTATGCTATTTCATCTTGGTATGAAAGTTGTGGCGTTGTTAACCGAACAAAAATCAAGAAGATTAGAAAAAGATTGTTAAAAATTATAAGGCCATGTAACGGAAATGTCATTGATGATCCTGACATTATTTATCTCAATTGCTTGTAATATAATTAATATTGAATCGCATCCGTTGAATGAATATTTTAATTTATCACCAGGAGGAGTTAGGTTTGACGTACTGTTTTGCAGAACATCAAGATTTCGTAATACATTCATCCCAACAGCTATTCTTTTCATAAATAATAGAACTTTAATTTTGTGATATAAACTCAGCAACACGTACTTCCTCTTAAGATATCAAGATAAAAAATTCCAGGCTTCTAGGAGTTGCCATCAGGTATATTCATGGAAAATTTCAAATCTCTAAGTGCAGTACTTTTCTGTAAAATCAAATCGTCGTGGTCACTGTCGAAAATGGAAGTCACAAAATTTCAATTTCGTCTGATCATTAATTTCAACAACTTAGCTGTTCTTTCCATAAACTTTTTTGATAAGCCAGGAAAGTTTATAATTTTCCTTGCTTGATGAGTTAGGGAAAAGGGATATTTGACCCAACCACAATTAAAGAGGATGAATTTAATAAAAATTAAGTGTCAATGCTGACACGCCCTCTACTGGAGCTTTTTATCAAAACCTTAAAAAATGATGTTTTATTCAGATTTTTGAGACAATTGATATGGAATGATTGTCTCTGCGTGTGTTTCTACCCTGGGAATGCATAAAACCCCCATTATTTAACAGTTCTGGTTCACATGCTTCATTTGAAGATTCAAACTCGTAAATTTTGAGTTTTTAATTCAAAATCTGCTTTATCATTGACTTTTTTTTTTCAAAAACTTCCGTGGGACCTCTTTTGGAAGTCTTGTGCCTGTTATATGTGAAAATTTCATAAGGTTTATCCCATGCAGTATGCCACAAAACCAATATTTCCAATTGTGCGTTTTGTGTTGAAGTGCAGTTTGTGACTTCCATTTTCGAAGGTGACCACGAAGATTTAATTTGACACAAAAGTACTGCACTTAGAGATTTGATATTTTCCGTGAATATACCTGATGGCAACTTCTAGAAGTGTGCAAATTTTTATCTTGATATCTTAAGAGCAAGTACTATTTTTAGCCTTTTTAAAAGTGTGCGTTTTTAATGTTGCTGAGTTTATATTGTGATTTATTGCACAACCGGTAATTTTAATTTTAGACATGTTCCGTGTTATTACATTGTTACATGTCATGATGAATCTACTTTTATCTATAATTGCCAATTTTGTTAGTGTTTCTGAAAAAAATTCCATTTATGGCAATAAATATGTATCGTATCATAGTTTCAGGTAAATATATATATGGAAAATTGCATGCGCGTAGGAGGTCAATAAATTTAAGAGGGGATGCCCAAAAAAACAAATTGCCAGAATAGTCCCAAAAAAAAATGTGCAGAGTTTTCTGCCCGAAAGTGCATGAAAAAATGATTTTCCAATTTCAAAAATTGTTGCCTATGGAAAATTGGTCAGTACAAGGTCAGTTTTTTTTTATAAGTCTTGTTCAAATTCTGTTTGTGTGCATGGAATTCATATGTTGACTAATAACTATAAATTTGTATGAAAGCTCGTGTGAAAATTAGCAGGAAGTTGTTCACTGAATGGGAATCGAACCCGGGACCTCAAGATCAGCCTTGACAACGATTTTGTGCTAGTTCTATTTCTCGCGAGGAGGCGCTAATATCATTCTGGGCGTAGTAGCGCCATCTGCTGTTTTACAGCTCGTGAAGTCGGACATGGAAAAATCAGTTATTTTACAGTCTACGCATTTATACGAGTCATGCTGTTACTTGGAATAGATTCCTCATTAATTGAACTGTGAATTTAACACAATTTCAGTTCTGTGGAAGCCAATAATTTCGCAAAGAATGTTAAGATTGCTGTCTCAATTATAACTTCAGAATTTTCTGCCACGTTGTGCAGCGGCAGTCGTGGCCGAGTGGTTAAGGCGACAGACTAGAAATCTGTTGGGCTCTGCCCGCACAGGTTCGAATCCTGTCGACTGCGAATCTTTTCAATTTTTCACAAAAATCCGCCTGCTATTGACCATGGCTTTGAATTACAGCAGCCAGGGCGGCGTAGCCAGGATTTTTCGATAATTTTTCAGTTACATATGAAAAATGTCTGAATCCCAATTTTAGCTATAGGCCTATCCCAAGTCATTCCATACCCCCAGGCCTGGGCCCTTAGGGGCCGACCAGACGATAGTTGGGGGGGGGACTATGGACTTTACCCCCGGGACGAACTTTTTTTTTCGTTCACGGCGCGTTGACAAACAATTTTTTTTGCATGCGCACTCGCGACAAACTTTTTTATCGGAATTTTAACATTACGGTACCCTAGCTACAAGTGGAAACAAACTTCTTTTTTTTATTTCCATGTGCTGAACAAACTTTTTTTTCAGTGTCAAGTGGGAAACAATCTTTTTTTTTTCACCAAATATCCATACCCCCCCTCCCCAAAAGATCATCTGGTCGACCCTTAGCTGCCCTTGTCCTTTTGCAGGGGCATAGATTTTTCATTGTTGTTGGATTTCGAAGAACACAACTACGCCCGAGGCAGTGGCTGGCAGCCCAAGTTGGCCAACGGACCGAAAGTCGCACTGGTCAACCTGGTGGGAGAGTCCCATGCAGAAAACAGGAACTAGAATTTCACCTAGACCGAGTGGATTGCTCGTAAATTCATCCGCAAGTAGTTCTCAGAGATTTCAGTGCAGCGCCATTGGCAATGGTTTGCTGGTCTGTAACTTATACACCGCTGTATTTAGCAATTAAAATGACAGGTTTTGGAGCATGTACAGACTTGCTCCACTCGCAAATATTTAATGTTTGTGTGGAAGTACAAATTCTAGATCTGGCAGTTGTTCGGCCGCCATTATCAACATGTCGCCGCCATTTTGTGTGCAATTGAAAATTCACCTGACAATGGAATATTTGGCATTGACAGCACCAGTGCACTGTCTGGTATTTTCAGGTAAACTTTCAATATTAGTTCTGTGCTATTCAGACCCTTGACAAATCGTTTGATAATTTCAGACATCAAGTTGATTGAACTCACATTTCTGTTGAATTAAAAATGGCGGCCCGATCACTAAACTCGCTGCTGGATAGATTTTACGTGAATGACAGTGCCAAGGACGTATCGAAATTAGCAAAATATGCAATTAGAAATATCTCTATGTTTTGACATTTTTGGTGGGTTGTTGGCTCATTTTTGGTAGCCTGTTGCAGTGCCCGATTTAGGTGTGTGGAGGCCCCTGTGGTGAGAAGTTGTGCGGGCCCCTGAAATCCGTCACATTGAGATGTTTTTGTTACTTTTGGAAGGGTCATGTAGACTCTGTCCTGGCATGTGCATGTAATTTGGCTAAATCGATAAAATACTAAATCTAATTAATATGTTAATTAAGATGGGAGACCTTTTTTAAAGGGCTTTCTGTCTCGCTAATGTTGGTAAATACCTGAAAGGGAGCAGATAGTAATGCTGGATCAATTTACCGGTGTATTGTGACAGCCCGGTAAACGGCCGTATCGTGAATAACCGGTTCCTGCCCCCTGCCATATCGACGATATAGTTCTCTCCCAAATTTGGCTGAAAATGTGAATTTTATTGTAAAATAATCAAAAAAGTCATGGCTCTCCGGAGCTGCGCTATGTCCTAACAGACGGAAGAGCGTTACAGAAGAAGAAGAAGAAGAAAACACATTTTTTTCGACTTTTTAACAAGGCTTATTATTTTCTACACAATTTTTGCCTTCTAGTAGCACAGGTTAAAAGTTTATTTCAGGGGGGTGCACCAGGACCCTCGTTCCTACCCAACTAATATGAGGACAATTTCTTGACACAAATTATTTGAGAATGAACAATTCATTAGTTTTTATTCATTTTTGAGGTATTTATTTATTTATTTATTTCATTTCACCTCCACAAAGGGAGAAAAGTAATAATAATACACATTGAAAATGAGATAATACACAAAAATCATATGATTTATGTACATTTTAGAAATAAACATTATAATTGTGACAGTTTAGATAGCTGTTGTTAAAAGATGCACTAAAAAATGTTCGTCAGAATACGGTTTTACAAAATTTTCATGAAAAAGTAACATTTTTAAAGAATCAACATGACCATCAAATGAATTAGTGCTATTTCTTATAGGAGGATTTAATAATAAAGATATGACTGATTCACCCCTCATTAAAACTCTTGACAATAATGTACCTGGTAAAATTTCATTACATAATAGAAAACGTGACACATAATACAAAAGTAAATTTCTACATGGGCTCTCTACCTGCCCTATCCTGTGAAGCAGATTGGTACAATTTCTGTGAACTATATCACTAACTTTATTCAAGCCCATCGCTTGTAACAATTGTGTATTATGAGACCTTTTGCTAAGACCTAAACATTGCTTCATAAGTTTACCTTGAACAGAGTCCATTTTATCAATGTCATTTGAATTCAGATGAACACAATCTGAACCATAAACAAGAGAAGGTTGACATATATGTTTATACAAATGTGCTTTAACATCAGTTGATGCCCCAGGATACAACATACCTGCAGATGACAAACTATAAAATGATTTCCTGCACTTACTGAATCGATGATTTACATGATCAGAACTTGTACCCGTTTTATTATACACACAGCCCAATATTTCAAGGGTGCTAACATTCTCAAGTTTACTGTCATTTATCAACCATGAGGGTTCAACAACAAATGGATTATTTCCAATAATCATACATTTTGACTTTTCCTTGTTATAATTAAACTTCCATCTCTTACTGTAATTCACACAAAGGTCTAACATATGTTGCAGTCCAGTGATAGAAGAACTCATAACAGTCACATCATCAGCATAAGCAAAAGAATTGTAAATCATGTTACCAATTCGCACACCAGTGCCTAGTGATGACAATTCCAGTAATAACCCATTTATGAATATGTTAAAAAGATATGGTGACAAAATACTCCCTTGTCTGGTACCTCTGGTTACAATAAATTTACTACTTAACTTACCATTCCATTTAACAACAGCATTCAAATTATTGTACCATTCATACAGAAATAACCACTTGTAAGCGGGAAGGACATCTATCAGTTTAACAAAAAGAGATTTGTGACAAACAGTATCAAAACATTTTTCTGCATCTAAACTAGCCACAAACAGGGGGCTTTGTTGTGATTTACAGTAACTTATAACATCAGTAAATAGGTTGCAAGCCATACTAGTACCTCTACCCTCTCGAAAACCAAACTGGGTATCACACAGTTTTACACTTGGGACAATTAACAGCTCTACAATCTTGGTATGAACAGAACTTAGTGTAACTGGCCTATAGTGTTTTGTTATATTTGGATTTAATGTAGACTTCTTTAGTATTGGATATATATTTTTCACTATTTGGCATGTACACGAATTTGTAAACCTGCAAAAATGAACATACATGTATACACAAATTTAGCATTCGTGTAAGTGTGAAATATTGCTATTAACGAATTTGTGTAGGTGTAATTTCGAACATTGCAATCTTAAACTTGGCTAAAACTAACTAATTTTGACCGTAAACTGAAAGATATGACACATTCACGAATGTTAGTAATGGCAGGTACACAAATGAATAATAAAGCACATAGGCCTACACGAGTGCTAGTTATTACACATACACGAGCACCTATGCTCATTTTTCCATGTCCACAAATTCGTACATGCTCGTTTTTACATCTCCACAAATGCGTGTACATTAGGGTGCTCCTTCTGCCCCCAAAAATGAAATTTTTTCTGGATCCAACCTTACTTTTTTTTGGTGGTGAGGTTATCAATGTAGACCATTTTTCTGAAATTTCATGAAATTTGAAGAATTCCTAGGTGTAGCACATTGCAATTGAAATTTTGTCGTTTTTCGTAATTTCGAGAGAAAAGCAAAGAAATAGCCAATCAAGAGATAACATGGTTTGCATGATAAATCAGATTTAAACATACATAATGAAGTACAGACACCATTTGGGAAAGATAGAGGTCAGCTAAGTACTAGGTACCACTTGCCAAGGTCATCAATATGATAGGTGTACAATATCAAGTTTTTGCTGTTTTCTGTGATTTTGGCGATAATTCAGAGAAGTTCATTTTGAAATCGATCTGCCTTCCTTGAAAGATCTTAATAACCTGCTTCCAATATTTTTCCTCTTTCTGCACAGTCATTTGTAACCCTAAAGGCACTGGAGATCTTTTTACCTGATATGCATCTGTCGTCATATTGTCATTCAGAAGGTTCGGATGTGTACATCAATATCCAAAAAGGATGGTTCAATCTTCATTAAAGAAACAATGTGCATGCCATAAGTCTGCAATCACTAACCCACAGTTCCATATTTTCCCTCGATTCAGGAAAGGAATATAAGGCTTTTGATGTCAGAAATTTTATGATTGTTTTAATATTTCTTGCACTAACTTACTGTATGTGTTTTTCTTATCAATACGCAAGTGGTCATCAAACAGTGTCAAAGCAATCATGCCAGGAACAAGAAAACAGAAATGATGTTTCAGTACTTTCAGCTCAGCTTCCCAAATTGTGGACTGAGTTGTTAATAACTTGATGATATTATTGCGTAGTAAGAGGTCATTGCTTGGGTTGTAGTCAAATTCAACCAAGGTGCATACACAAATACCTCACATTTGACGAATCATTTAATTTTTTGAATGCTGCGAGCACAGGCAAAAGCCTGGAGTCTTGTCTTAATTGTCACTATTTATTTATAATTGTCAAATAAAGACAAGACTCTATTCAAGCAACAGCTAACTAGAGTGCATAAGAAGCTTTGCCATCCAAGTTGCACCCTTCTTTTCAAGTCATTGCTAGTCGCAATTGAAGAGTAGAAATACAGCAAGACAAGATCAAGTATCAATACATCATTTTTACAAAGGTCTGCCACAATCTCTTTCAGCTCACTGAGGAAAGGCTGCAAACCACTATCCGCCATTGACAATGAATTTAAATCACTGAATGACATTTTTTTGGGTAAATTTTCTCCTAATTTTGACATATATAATGGTGAACATATTCATGGTCCTGTGCCCAGCCACTGTGGCAGGAGTCTTTACTCTCTTGTGTTTTATTTCAGTAACACTTGAAATTCCTCATAGTATTAAATATAAAATTAGTCCAAAGTCATCTTATTTGGGGCTGACAGGAAATAATTATGTGCTCTCTCACAGAAAGATAAAACAAGTTCAGAGTATTTTTTTTCCAAATATCTTCTCTATGAGCTATGAAGCTCAACAAGACCTGTTTCCTTTGGGAAGAATTGTAGACACAGTTTCTTGTAAAACAAATACCTTGATCCTAGTGTCTTGACATGACTAAGAATGCTGCGCAAAAGGACTATCCCAAGGATCTGCTGAATTTGATGATTGACATCTTTGTAGGCCTTTAAAACTTCAGAAATGTCCTTCACACTTTTACCATGTAAGGTACTGTGCAGCTGGTCACATTACAAAACTTTAATTAAGTCACTACTAGTGTCACAAGTAAATGATTTAATGTGTAAATAAACACTGCATCTTGAAACTCTTGGCAACTTCTTATTTTTCAACTCATTTAAATGATCGAAATTCTAGTTTCCATCAAGATATAGCCTTATTTTGATAAAGGCATTCAAAGAAGTGAAAAAGTTTGATTTCTAACAAAGGTTACCATGTAATCAGGGGAAAAATAATTTTATTTGTGTATAATATGCTATATATGCTAAACCAGCCTTTTTATCAACAATTAATGATAAATGTTATGACATTAATTGACGACGAAATCAGTGTTGCCACCTACAGTGCCTTCCTGAACCTAAGCTGAGCCTTCAATCTGATTTTAAATTTAGAAATGAGTAAGATATGGATGGAAAATGCTGTTTTGACCAAGAAATCTTCTTAAACAATATTCAAGGCTATTAAAAAAAATATTATAGATAACCTAGTTATTCGCAAGAAATCGCACAATTTTAAGGAAATTGGACAAATTTCAATCCAAATGTGCTACACCTAGGCATCAATAAAATTTCTTGAAATTTGGCATGATTACTTCTATTGACTAACCTCACCCACAAAAAAAAGTATACGGGGTTCTGAGTAAGTTGGGGCAAAAGGAGCACCCTAGTGTACATGTCAAATAATGAAAAATATATACATGCATTTTTGGGTTCTAAGAAGCACCGGAGGGAGGGATCTAAGTTCTAACTGACAGAAAAATTAATGCAAGTTCGAACCCTAACTGACTAAGACATCATACACTTATTGTATTATATATTTTAACTAAAAATATTTGCAAAATAAACAATAATCTTATGAAACCTAAGGGTGGGGTACTAAAAATCCGCATGAATCTCAAAAGCGGGGGGGGGATATCATTTTTTGACGGGAAATTCCAGCAAACTCCCACACTCCCCCCCCGTCTCAAAGAGTAATATTACAAAAATGTCAGATTCTTAATTCTGGCATTTCTTACATCTAATTACGGAATGATAAGTATTGACAATTTCCTTGGCTTTGTTACACTGGCATTCTATCAGAAATTCACGTAAATGTTTGTACAGAAACCACCCACTGTTTTGTTTACACATATATATTCACATTTGCAAAAATTAATTGCAAGCCATTTTTAAATTTTTTTAATGTTGCATGACATTTCTGAATGATGTGTATCTTATCTCATCACGAATACAGTTTGAAGGTCTTAGAAAGGTTAATTAAGACTTTTCTTTTGCTTTCCAAAATATGTTTTTATTGTAATGACACCTGAGACTCGTCATGCTGTGAAGTCAGACATAAAAAAGCAATAATTAAAAAGCACACAAGTATAAAACAACCGGAATGCACAGTTAAAGAGTCATTTGCCTCAGTATGATTGAATAGTACTCAACACTAGACTGGATGATAATTTCTGTTGTGGCAGAATGATGACTTTTCAAAGAAGTTTCAACCTAAAAAGACTGATTTGCTGTCTGCTGCTTTTGACTGGTTTTGAACAAGGTTGGTACACATTTAATACAACAATCAATTAAAACATATTTTTTAGTGCCTTTGGTCTTGTTTATCACATTTCAGTTTACATGTATGCAATAGAATATGACCATACCCACCAGTTACACCAAAATTAGAGGTGGCTTTTAAAGAACGCCAAAACAGACAATAGAAGCCGAGTAATTATAGCTCAGCAGCTCCATTTTTAGATTTCGCAGGATAATTTGAAAATTCGGATTTTGCAGATTTGAAAAAGTACCAGACAAAATCATTAAAATTTGGCCATTAGCAGTGGCGTAACTGGGGGTTCTCGAGCGGGGGGGCACCTGATTTTCTGGGGGGGCACCCACTATACTAATTGTATATTTTAGCCACAGTTGGAAAGTTCATATGGGGGGGCACCTGGGGGGGCACAGGTCCAATATGGGGGGCACGTGCCCCCCCGTGCCCCCCCCCCCCCCATAGGGACGCCACTGAGCCCTTTAGAATTGAGCTTATTTTCTGAAACATGCAGACAATGTCACTATGTTGACTGAGAATAGCTCAATCTTTTTCGGAAAGCAAAAATCAGTCTATAATATGTCGTTTATTGTGCTAAAGGTCAACCTTCTAAAATCATGTTAATGTCACTACCGATAGCATTCTAATTTAAGATAAATGACTAAAATGCATCGAAAGGAAAATTTTATGATTATCTTAGTCCAAACATTGATGTACATGTCCCAATAAAAAAGTTCCACGTTGATATATCCAAGTAAAGCCTTTTATTTCAGAATCAAAGTGTCATTCTTAAAATTTCCCACAGGTGGTGCTATAGCCAATCACTCCAATGGTTCCACAAGTAATTTGCAAAATTTTTTTATAGTCATTGCTTTGCACATCTGGAATCTAATAAAAACATTTATTGTGTCCATTTGAAGGTCGGGGTCAGTCAAAGAACCGGAATCCTTTTCCATTGGCTACACCTTCACAGAATCCATCAGACGGGCAGAGAAAACAGCTGGAGCTATTCTCTTCTAAATATTTCAATCTGAACTGGAGCAACTGTGAAGATCAAACATGCAAAGGTCGATGTGGAATGAATCACCGGTCATCCAAAATGTCAGAACTACTTCAGTGTTCATGCGACAGCAAGTGTCTTAAATACGGAGACTGCTGTTTTGACTTTGCAAACCATTGTTTTGAATCGATTCCATCCGAGGTTCGGCACATACTAAATTCTCCAGAATTTTATTACAGAAATTTGACATCGACAAGTATACCAGAAACATTTCTTGGCCTCAGTCATGATAATGTCAGTTCCTGCCATTCCAAAATGGAAAATGAAACAAATTTCATCATAGCAGTTGCCCTGGTGGCGGATGAAGTTTATAACAAAAACACAGCAAGGCAAGAGTGTTTGCATGTATTAGGTGATATCTACGCCACTGTAACAACCAAATGTATGCCGTATAGTCGTTCAAGTCTCCGTGAAAAGTGCGAAAATGGTGGATCCCGTTATGTTATCAGATTTGAAGGTGAAACAGAAATTTACAAGAATGTTTTCTGCGCTCTGTGTAATGACGTCAAGAATACTTCCCTCACCACCGTTGAAGTTCGTTACAGGTGTCACAAATCGGTAGAGACAAAATTGATTCAGATTTTGTATGGAAAAGGCCGGACGGAATTTGTAAATGCTCTGGATGACAGATGCATGCATTATCATTTTCTTGGTCGGAAAAAGAGAAGGAAAATGAGAGCGTGCATGCCACTGATCAGTAAAATATCGGCACCCGTCAACTCACCGGTATCAGCCCTTCAACACCGATACAAGTCTCTGGTTATTTATGAAAATATTTTGTACAAAAATTTCCTCCATCTTTGGGATTTGCTGAATGGCAATCTTCCAAGGGACCAGCTGATTTGTCCTGTCTCATCTTTGCACTTCGGAAACATCACAATCAGAACTTCACCTGCTTCTTGGTCATATAAAGTGAAATTTGCACTCAATGGAGAACCAGAAATTATTACGGAGAGATCATTGCGAAGGAAACTCTGCACTTCTACTACTGATTCTTGCAAACCTTTCATATGCCCAGCACTCAGCCGTATAATGTATGACAACAAGTGTTATATCCTGCCTGACACATTTCATCGAAAGCCATTCAAAGCTGATTTACATATTCAGTTTAAACTGCTACGAAGACGAGACCTGGGTGATGCCTTACGGATTATTACAAAGGAATGTTTTGATTTTCGTCAATACCTGACAGATTGCTCAGGCTTTCCGATTACAAACCCCAACAAGTGGCAATCATTCAAGAGTTGTTTTAAATACATCATCCCACCTTTTAAGTCAGAAAATTTAAAGATGTCGTTCGCACCATTCTTGTACAGCATAAAGGAAAATTCGTCCATCTTCAAAAGTATCAACATCTGGAACACAATGGAGGATTATCATAACATGAGTGACGTTTGCCATGAACAAGGCAAAGAACTGACCCAGATTGCTGACCCCATTTTGGAAAGTCAATTTAACAGAGGATTTTTTATTGTTGACCCACTTGGTTATCAATTCACAGTGTATTTGGGGTTGCTTCAGGTTAACGTACGCCCTTCCAAAAAAATGGAGGTTTCATTCTCGACTTGCAAATTTTACATTCAAGCTTGCAGTAAAGTTTTGATACAAAACGGTTCATACACAATAACGGATTCTGGCCTGCGTTTGAGACAAAATGTGTTTCCAAATTTAGATGGTAAATTATCATTTCCCACCAAGGAGTATGTTGTGACCGGAAATGGGGATGCTCTTGTGTGTGTTCCGCATAGAAGCAGAAATCGGATAAACTCAGTCCCAGGACTCATGACATGGAATACTGGAAATACAGTATTTTATGTATTCATATGCAAAATTGTAATCTCTTCAATTTTTAACAGCAAATAAATAGATACGCCTGGTCCAAGGTATTGTGACTAGGAATGCAATACTTGTGTAGGTCTATACCTACGTACACAGCATGATAGAATGGTTACAATTTTCCACCAATCCCTCACACACAAGTCATGTGTGAACCGAAAAAATCCTTAATGCTAGTTGAGAGATAAAAGAAAAACATAGGCTGCGCGGCAGCATACCCTCGGCTAATCAGTGGGTATTCTGGAGGCAGTGAAATCAAGTGGCCCTCAGGAGGCGCGGGCTTTGAGGGGGCAAGGTCCCTAAAAACTTGAAATTGATGTCCGTTTCCACCAGGTCACAGCAAGTGCCAAAATGAAAATCTGTAGAAATTTAAGCGAGAATCAAGGCCAAAATTTGTTTTGGCAATTTGTTGAATTTCCATCACCACAATGTTTTTCATGAGTTTCCCTGACTTTCCGTAACTGCAGAGCAGACACTTAAATGCAGGTAAAAAAACTTAAGCAATACTTGATTTGTAAACAAAGACAGGGTTTTGAGGGGGAGGGTTGGTCTAGTGGTAGCATGCTGGACTGCCAATCGTTGGGTCCAGGGTTCGAATCCAGCTCTTGCCGGGTCACCTGGGCCTATGTTTGATGGCTGTTTCAATCATCGTTTGCCTCATTGCCGTATCCTCTTCCTGTCCTAATTAATTAGCCTACCAAGTGCATAAATACAGGAAGTAAAGCCCCAAACATCCATTCATCTTAAGAAATACTGTTCTTCTATTGCATACAGAAGTTCAATTTTATTAATTTTAAAATTAGAATTTACTGAATATGACTGAAATTTGTCTACACCCATTCTATGAAATCTACAGATCTAATAGTAATATACAAATACTGTATGTTATTAATGCAATATTAAAATCCAGTTGCACAAGGAAATTAATTATTTGGTCAGTCAGACAAACAATTAATTAAGCAATCACTCAATCAGCAGATTAGTCAATCAAACCGCCCTGGTTTTATACCAGGTTGCCACCCTTTAACTTCGGATAAAAACGAGAAATTTGGTTGAATCTGTGATAAGTGATAACACATGGAAAGAGACCTTTTTTAATTAAAAAAATCTGTTAAAGTCAGTTTAAGGATTCCATTAACACAGCAATAAATGCAATTGATGTCGGGGAAAATATGTCTGGTGAAGCAGGAACAATCACGGAAAAACACAGAGAATTTGCTCCAAAGCTTACTGTGCACTAAATTATATAATTTTAGTTTTATTTAGTTTCATTTCAAATATTAGCTCCAATAGGCCTACATGTAAACTAGAAGAATAATTCTAACAAAGCAGCTTCCAATCAAATGATGGAACAGCCTTGCTGACCAATTTACAAATAGATAATACAAACAACCAGGGCCAGGCGACAGTCAGATTATAGGTCCGAATTTATAACAATAAAAACGACCAAAAGCTCAGTAAAGTGGCACATTCAGTCCCATTTGCTGAATTTAGGTGTTTTTGACACTAAGACAATACGTATCTCTTGGATGACATGTTGATCTATCTATCTACCTATCTATCTACCTATCTATCTATCTATCTATCTATTTATCTATCTATCACTATGTATGCATCTATCAATCTATCTATCTATATATACATATCTATCTATCTACATGGGTCTATCTATCTATCTATCTATCTATCTATATATCTATCTATCTATCCATCTATCTATCTATCCATCTATCTATCTCTCTCTATCTTTCTATCTTTCTATCTTTCTATCTATCTATCTATCTATCTATCTATCTATCTATCTATCCATCTAGTCTATCTAGTCTTAGCTATTCTTATCATAAATTACAAATATGGAATATGGGTCTAAAAATATAAATTATAGATAGGATGTCTCCAACCAAAACCATTGTAAATAGTAAGACTAAAACAAGGTTTATGCCAGTAAATATACATCTTTTAAGACTAAGCAAGTTGCTAGTTAATACAAAGGTTAAATGCTGGTCAAACTTTGAAGAATAACAATAGCTGTAAAGAAAAACAAAACAGAAGAAACATGTCCCAACTCTGTGTACAGCCTGTATGGGCTACAAAAAGTCATATCTCAGCTTCTAGTTGGCCTAAATCTTTTATTCAAATTGGAAATTTCTTTATTTGTTCAATATAAAAGTACAAATTTGGTGTCAATGCAGTTTGGACATATTTCTGAGAAAAAAGAAAATTTGTTAAAAAGTTGAGGGTGCTGTGCCCTGCTTTTGTGCTCCTTTGTTCCTAGCTTTGGTCACTGGACAGGATTAGTGACACAATGTTACATAACATGAATGGCTGGAGGGAGGGGTACAATGAAGCAAAGACATAGTGTCTCCAGGCCCATTCAACAAAAACTGGACCCCTTCCAATGATGACACTTTTACCCCCTAAACAATATTTCTTTAAAATGCTAAAAATACAATTGGAGTGAGTTTTAAAATGAATTAAAAGACAGATTTATCCAATAATGTCTTAAAATGTAAAATTACACACTGAAATTTGCAGAAATGGGGTTTACATGCCAAGTAATTTCTTTAATAACCCTCTATATATACATGGTGGTCTTATTGCCAGTCTGTCTTATATGTTTTTCATTAAAGACCAAAATAAAAGTAAGCTGACAGTACTTCATATGTTAAAATGTACATAACTGATGTTAGATTTAAACCATTAAGTTAGAATTAAGAGTTTAAGATTTTTTGTCAAAGGATTAGCAGGGAAGACCATTACCCTGTGACATAACATTACATAATCAAGACTTCTCAAGTGCTCCATTCAACAAAAGCCAATCTGTCTGATTCATTCACAAATAATTTTCATGCAAACAACTAAATAAAAGGGGCTGACATTTATTCATCTTCTTAAATTTACATCACTGAGTTTAGATATTAACCATAAAATTATAATAATTGGGAGTTAAAGATTTAGTGTCAACATTTTAAAATATTAACACACAAATGCATGTTTTTTTATATACTTAATTAATACTTTGAAAGTCCACATAATTATATATAAAATTTATATATTTCTTATTGATAATATTTCATGAGGAGAGGCAGAAAAGTCAAATTTAGACATTATTGTGGCAAATTTGATTGACCAGGGCCAATATTTACTGATATATATATGATTATCTGAAAATCCTTAATATTTATCTAATTTTGTTAATATTGACCTCTGCTGCAAATAAAAATTTTCATATTGTTCAAAATCAGCATGATGATGATGTGAAACATGTCAGGTTTATTTTGACAAAAAAATGTCAACGACTGGTATGACATCAGAAGGAAATGGAGAGTAAATAGACATTTTAATGATTTTTTGCATTTTTTCAATCACACATTTCAATGGAAAAAATTGCAACAACTCATGCAATGGCTGTGAATATTAGTCAATAGTGTGTCTAACTACAATAAGGCCTAAAGTTAACTAACTTACCCATTGCCATTTGGCTTTTCACGCAGAAATGTTGGAATATTGGGATTTTTTCGAATTTTGGGGTTTTTATAAAAATTTATACGGACGAACATTCCAACTGATTAGAGATGTTTAAAGAGGTATAAGTTAGACACCCACTTGGAAAATTTCATAGATTTAACTTCAAAATTGACTGAATCATACTAGTTTAAAATAATAGTATTTTTTCATATTTTTGGTAAATTGTCGTCCGTTCAACTTTCTCAGAGCATTTAGACCCACAAAAAACACATCTTGGTTATTTAATCCATACAAGATGCAAATTTCAGTGTCAAAAGTACTGCAGTTTTTTAGTTCTGTCCCAGAAACAAAAAAAAAACAATTTTTCACATTTTCCAATGATTGTGAGAAAAGTATTAATGTCATGGGGATTAGACCTATGAAAGGCTCAATTGGGATAAAAGATACCATATTTACCCAAAAATGATGAATATGCATGCCCTAGTTTTGGCTTGACACCCAATACACAAAAAAATATTTTTTCACATTTTTCAATAATTGTGAGAAAAGTATTAATCTCATGTGGATTAAACCCCTAAAAGACACAACTAGGATAAAAGATATAATAATGTCCCAAAAATAAAAAGTATACATTCCATAGTTTTGGCATTACTCCCAATACACAAGTGGGACGCCCGTTATCCGGACGCCCGCCCGCCCGCCCGCCCGCCGGACGGACAAATTTTCCCAAAGTAACTACAATACCCGTCGGCAATGTATACATTGCCGAGGGTAAAAAGTTTGATTGCCATGTTGCTTTTTCATGATGGAGGCAGTCATGATTCGATAGCCTCTGTGCATCAAGTTGATGAAATGCTTCACTCTAAAAAAATTTCAGACAAAATTGGTTTTTTAGATTCAAAATGGTTTTTTGAAAAACCAAATTTCAATGCAAAAAACCAACCCGAAATTTGGAGATACTTGCAAAATACATATGTCCATGATTTTGAAAGTGCGGGTATTCTGTCTATGTTTTCTGATTGACCTCACTTCTCAAAACACAGGGTGGTCAAGATATATATTCTCTAAACACAGGGTGGTCAAGATGACAACTCTAGAGTGGTAATTCCTGGTGCCTAAACCGACAACTCCTTGTGTCAAATCACTAAAGGGTTGTCAATCTATCTAAATAGCGTGTAACGCTGCCTACCCAGCCTGTCCTCCTTTGTCCAACACTTTCAACAGTCCTGCCAACCCTTCCTCCATCAATTATGCACATTTGTTCCTTTTTTTAACGTACCCTTCTCATGAACACGCATGTGAATACATTCTTGCTTCCCATTCCTCCTCGATTAAGCATTATTTTCGATTTTTGCTGCTGAATCCACCCATTCGTCAACTCACTACCGTTTCGTCTGCTTTTGTGATCCAGGAGGATCCAGCATTTTAGCGCCGTTTCATGTCTTTCATTCACGGCAATTAAACTGCATAAAACCATCAATATGTCCTGCCCTATATGGACTTTCTTTCACTATTGTTCACTTCAAAGAAAACTGTTTTTGACACTCCCTCACTCATTGCTATTATGCTAATTGACCATAATTTACATAACGTTCATTGCTATTGAAGTGTCACATCTTTTAAAATAGGGTGTGTCATCAAGTGCAATTCATAGCTCACATCCTAGACACCTCTTCATTTTTCTGAGTATTTCTTTGAAAACAAATCTCAAATTAATAAACTTTTATTACAACAAATCTCAAATTACTACACTTTTGTTAGATTCCACTATTTCAAACAATTCTTTCATTTTTTACAACTGTCTCACACACCAGGACCAACACTCACCAACACAAAGAACTATTTTCCCTTTTTCCATCATGCACAATTAATTGCCTCACTATTTCACTACGACTTTTTCTAATAATTACTTATCACGGGTAAATTCTAGTCTGACAAATATTGGATTAGTAAGATGTACATACCATGCAGTCATACCACACTGGTAATCAAAGCAACCGGATGGTAATCAAATTGACTACCTTTCAGACACTTGCAGAGTCAACGTAGCATAAGTGGTTGGAGTCTCTCCCTATGTCTAAATGACATAAGAGTAAGCGACTCAGATGGCATAATGGCCGACATCTCAAGGATCCAAAATCAAAACCTCTTGTGTTACAAAGTAACCAAAAATGCTAAAAATACATGGATGCTCTCTAAGGCTATTTAAACATGTGCTTAGTCATTTACAGTACCTTTCAGTGGCAGCGGAAGCTTGGTATGTCCATGAAAATTCATCAAAATCTGGAATGTCTCCCCAGACTGATTGTTAATGGAGGAAGGGTGCCAGTTTTGCCTTGTTATTAGTTCAATGAGAGGCAAAACATGTGGGCATTTAGGTCAATATATGTTACTCACAGTTTTTTTTGGCGTGAACAACTGTGTGTAACCTTGTAGACAATGGGGATAACAGGTGTGAAACACAAATTAAATGTCCTACTTGTGATATAGGTCACACTAAATCCCAAGAAACTTGAAATGTGTGCCTTTGCTGCTTGTAACTGGCACCCTTCCTCCATTAACAATCAGTCTGGGGAGACATTCCAGATTTTGATGAATTTTCATGGACATACCAAGCTTCCGCTGCCACTGAAAGGTACTGTAAATAACTAAGCACATGTTTAAATAGCCTTAGAGAGCATCCATGTATTTTTAGCATTTTTGGTTACTTTGTAACACAAGAGGTTTTGATTTTGGATCCTTGAGATGTCGGCCATTATGCCATCTGAGTCGCTTACTCTTATGTCATTTAGACATAGGGAGAGACTCCAACCACTTATGCAACGTAGTCATTTTTATTATGATAAAATAGTCAATATGAATTTCCAGGAAGTACCAACTTTTTGCAACTATTACTACCCTGAAGTAGTCATAAACTAGTCACAGTGACAACCAAATGTTTAGAATGTGTGAATAATACCAGTATTGGTCCTATAGGCATCAACATGATCTTGGCTAAACTTTAGACAATTTACAGCCAAGGAGACACAGTTATTGATTACAGGTCGAAATACTCTGAATGCTATCATAATATACTATCCAACATAAACCTTTTTGCGGATGATACGAAGATACTCAAAGGTTGGCATCAAAACTCCCTACAAATAATCTACAGGACGACCTATATAAGTTACAAGATTGGTCCAGGAGTGAAAAAAGGTTACTGAGATTTCATCCTGATAAGTGCAAACGTATGGAATTGTCAAGACAGGAATACAATCTGCATGATTGAAGACTTCATCTACCAACATCGACAGGAGATCCATCATTTCTAGAAAATATACAAGAAGAAAAGGATCTTGGAATCATCATAGACAACCATCTAAAATTTGATAGGCATATTCTTAATATTGTTAACAAAGCGACAGGATGATGGGCATTATACGTAGAACATTTGATAATGTTGAGCCTCAAAATTTCTAACCGTTATTCGTGACATTAGTAAGGCCACCCTGGAATGTGGTCAAGCAATATGGCGTCCATACAGGAAAGGTGACATCAGAAAAATTGAGTCTGTCTAAAAAAAGATGAACTACCTACACTTAGATATAGAAGAATGCGTGGAGATGCCATCGAAGCCTACAAAATTATTCACAAAATCTACGATGTCGATGTATCTGTGGAACTAAAAATAATAAACCGTCCAACAAGAGGTCATCAACTCAAGTTATTCAAGGAAAGAACACAGAGGCTTGACTTGAGGAAAAACTTTTCAGAAATAGAATACCAAAATTATGGAATAGCCTACCGAAAGCTGTTGTTAACGCCCCAAGCCTGAATGCATCAAAAACGGACTAGACAGTTTCTGGCAAAGCCATCCTGTATTATACACTCTTGCACATAAATATGGGATATAGGTACATGTCAAAAAGTGAGTAGAAATTTGGTAACAACATTTCATAATGGGAGCTACAAACAGACTTGCAACAATTTTTCTAGATAAGAATGGGTCCATTCAACATTGTGAAGTGGAAATTTTATGAATTAGGAGAAAATCTTGAATACTGGGGTCAATAATGGAAATAATGAAAAAAAAATATATATATATATATTCCAGATTTTTTAAGGATTGATATCACATCAAATATTGTTGATACTGGAAAAAAAGTGACAGCGAAAGAATAATTAGGGTCAAAATTAGTTAGTAACATCGTCCATATTGGGAAAATACCCACTAGGGGTAATCTAGACTTCGATTTGAATGGGACACCTATTTTTTCTTGATTTGTGAATATTTCTCTCTAAAAGAGCTATAGCTCTGAAATTTTAAGGGGCAGAAGGCAGACCGTACATATGTTGGATGCACAATTTAATTTGTCTCAACGATGCTTGATTTGGGAATTTTGACATTTCTCGAAATTTTGAAATTTTTTGGACTGTGTGATTATTAGAAACCACTTTTGATGTTCTGAAAGGTACACCAAAGAAGATATTCTCCAAATGGCACCATTGTTCTGGCTGGAAATTGATTACATCGTTTACTATTAACTGTTTATCACAACACAACAATGTTTTGTTTACCATGATAGGGGATCACACACCTAGCATATACAAAGTCTCTTTTGGACAGGCCTATGTGTGATACACTTGCAAGGATGACCTTTTGCAATATTTCTATGAGTCCATTCAGTGATTTATAACATTTTGGCTGCCATCAATTGGAGAACTAAATTGTCTCTATTGTCATGTGACAAACAGTCAATTGTGAGCGTTCAAAATTTTTGTCAGAGGAAAATATGGTACCATTTGGAAGAACTCTTCATTGGTGTACTTTTCAGTACATAAAAGTGGTTCTGATGTTTACATAGTCCAAAAATTTTCAAATTTCAAGAAATTGTCAAAATTCTTGAATCATATTTTTTCCTGATTGCATCGAAATCGAGCATCATTGGTGCCAAATGAAATTTTACATCCAAGATATGCATCCTCCACCTTCTATCTCTCAAAATTTCAGAACTTAAGTCCCATTAGAAAGAAAGAAATTCTCAAATCGCAACAAAATGGGGGGTGTGCCATTCAGATCATAGTCCTGATTACCCCTAGAGGGTATTATTTCCACTATAAATTATGTTACTAACTCATTTTGACCCTAATTATTCTTTTGGTAACAATTATTTTCATGTGTCAACAATATTTCATGTGATTTCAACCCTTCAAAAATCTGGAATATTTGTTGTTTTTTCAGTATTTCCATTATTGACCCCAGTTTTCAAGATTTTCTCCAATTTCATAAAATGTCCACTTTGTGATGTTGAATGGACCCATATTTATCTAGAAAGATTGTTGCAAGTCTGTTTGCAGCTCCCATAACGAAATGGTGTTACCAAATTTCTACTCGGTTTATTACATATGCCTATATTCCATATTTATGAGCAAGAGTGTATAAAGTTATCACAATCTAATGGTGAGTAACAAAAAAGAGTCAAAAATGTTACTCTGGAAGATTTACTAAAATCTCATCAAATAAGAGGTTCCCGGAAGTTCACTGTGCATGAAATAAAAGTTCAAGACATGGGTTATCATTTCAGACTTAAAAAATGGACAAAGAAAGAATTTCCTTCAGCTAGTAAAGTCATCTTTTGGCCATGACATGCCACAAATGCCAAAAAAACGTAATTTTTGGCCTGTTTTCATGACTAAAAAGTTGTACAGCTTCTTTATTTTTTGTGGTATTTACTTCAAATTTTCACACAATTTATTCTAATATATATAGTTCAGTATGGCATTCATTAAGATTGCTTCAATTTAATACCTTCTAGCCAGCCACCTCTGAACTTAGAGGACATTTTTACAGCTCAGAAGCAGCACCTTCACGGCTTGACCCATATCTTTGCAAATGTGAATCCCCCTTGGCATGAGGCAATTTTCTTCATATTATAGCTCTTTGCGGATTGGCGGTCTACTGGAAAAATGTATTCTCTTGTTTTCAATTTGCAAACTGGGTTTGCCAGATCATCAACAGTTTTCTGTTGGTCTCCTTATACCATTCGACACCTCTGTCAGCCAATCACAATCCTGTATTTCACTGCAATAAAACCCATATTCTTTGTTGTCCATTATCCTCCCATGGGAGATAATAAGTGATGCTGTGAAAACACTACAGCAACAAAGGTCTTAATTTTGACCAACAATGAATGCACAACGCAAATAAACAAAACTTACCAATGATCAACAAATTGTCTCACTTCAGGAAAAAGCAGAGACACACAAATCTTCAAATTTTCCCTGCTTTTTTAAATTCTGAACTTCAACTAAACTGCTCACACTTAAAAACGCACACTTCCAAAAAGGTTTAAAATAGTACTTCCTCTTAAAGTATCAAGATGAAAGTTTGCACACTTCTAGAAGTTGCCATCAGGTATATTCACAAAAATTTCCAAATCTCCAAGTGCAGTACTTTTGTGTCAAATTAATTCGTCGTGGTTACTGTCGAAAACAAAATTTCAATATCCTCTGATCATTAATTTCAACAACTAAGCTGTTCCTTCCACAATATTTTTTGATAAGCCAGGAAAGTTTACATTTTTACTTGCTTGATGGGTTGGGGAAAAGGGATATTTGATCAAACCCTCAATTAAAGAGGATGAAATTAATAAAATTTAAGTGTCAATGCTGACCCGCCCCCTACAGGAGACTTTTGTCAAAATCTTCAAAAAAAGATGTTTTATTCAGATTTTTGAGAGTATTGTTATGGAATGATTGTCTATGTATGTATTTCTACCCTGGGTAAAAAAAAAGCCCATAATTTAACAGTTTTGGTTCACATGCTTCATTTCCAGATGCTGAGTCGTACATTTTGAGTTTTCAATTCAAAATCTGCTTTATCATTAATTTTTTTTTTCAAAAACTTCCGTGGGGCAGTTTTTGGATGTCCTGTGCCTGTCATGTGAAAATTTCATAAGATTAATCCTATCCAGTATGCCACAAAACCAATATTTCCATTGGTGCATTTTGTGTTGAAGTGCAGTTTGCGACTTGCATTTTCAACAGTAACCACGACGATTTAATTTAACACAAAAGTACTGCACTTAGAGATTTGTAAATTTTCATGAATCTACCTGATGGCAACTTCTAGAAGTGCTCAAACTTTCATCTCGATTTTTAACCTTTTTGGAAGTGTGCGTTTTTAAGTGTGAGCAGTTTATACCTATCTTTAATGTGACAAAAAAGTGTATCTATCTGGAAAAAAAGGAAGGAAAACCAGAAGAACCCAAAGTATATGTATGTAAAAGTTGACACTTATAATTATATATATGACATTGTGTTCCCCAATAAAACATATTTTAAAAGCCAAACAATGTGGGAAGGTAATTGTGGGTAGGTGTACAGTGTACAGGGTACACAGTGCAGCCCTCTAATGCCGAATCGTAATGCTCACTAGAGTTTGCTGTTAAAATTTGCAAAAAGGAGAGCGCACAACAATAATCATAATTTTTCCCAGCATGGTCACTGATACAAGGTACTACCAATTTATTGGGTCAACCAAATGAAATCCCACTGGAATATTATGGTCAATATCAAAATATTCATCTACACCTGTGTCAATTTTCAATAAATAGCAAAAAATTTATGAATTCTATTCTCTTCTATTTTCTTCTATTCTATACAAATCTAAGATACAAATTTTGAAAAACTCAACTGACCACCTTTTCTATTGATTTTTTTTTTTCTTGACAAAAATGTACAGAATCACTCACCTTTTCAGCTGTTTTTGTTGGTTGATGGTTTTACATGGCCAGTTATGAAATTACTCCATATTATAAGTATGAATTTATCAATATTCCAAGAATCATTCATGCTGCTTACACATACAATTCATCTGATAAACTGAGGCTTGTTCTTCACACATTGGATTATGTGTTTGACTGTTTCATTGTTTGATATTTGTTGTTTGCGGATTACATGTTTCAGCTTTGTCTCATGGTATAAGCCGGTTATTCACCACGGGATCGGCAATATGTGTTTATCACAGCTCGGGCTAACGCCCTCGCTGGATAAATCACATATTGCCTCTCCCTAGGTGAATAACCTATACTTATCTTCTTATTTGGTGAAGTACCTGAAGTTATTTGATTAGTTTATTGTCACCTATGCTGCAAGATATGATAAGCACTGAATCAAATGATTAACCATAACTGACACAAACAAAACATTTTTAAGCCAGTGACATCACACGACCAAGTTGAAAGTTAATTTTGAAATTGTTTGGACTCAGTATTCGAAATAAGGGGGGGGGGTCAAGGGGGTTTAACCCCCCAAATGCTCCTGCGACCCCCTCCAATACATTTTTCTGAAGGACCCGGAGGGGGTCCTGAAAAAGCCCCTCCAAATACAGAATGCATATGGAGGCATAAGCATGAGGCAGCAAGTAAAGCCTGATCAGCATACAAAAACCTCTTGTGATTTATATAAATCAGCAAGATTGTTTTCAGAACTTATTTTCTCAGCAAAACATGCTTTAAATTCCCAGAATTCCTTTGTAGAGCCTCGAAAACTCTTTGGCTTCAGGACGTGTCTGGCCGTCCGCAGTTTGGCCTGGCTAAAAGGGCTACAACCCTTTGGGGCCCTGCAACTGAGAGACCCCCTTAAATAACAGGGTCTATTTCGACCACTGTCAGAGATGACACTATTCTAGCATAGCAATATATTTAACTTAACTTCAAGCTGTGATGTCATTTTAAACTGGGTCAGATTCCCAGCTTCTAGCCAATGCGAATCCACAAAACTGAGCATCACAGTTTCAACTCACTGTCAAAGTGAAAATTGGGTCTGGGAAAACCCATGCAAGTTTGACATCCCAGCCTCTCAGCCAATGGGCTGTCAGAACAAATATACATCACATAATTCATTTGTTTACAAACAAATTTTCAAAGCCTTCTGTTTATACCAACTTCCATCAAAGTTTAAAGTTGTAAGTTAGCAAGTTTGTAGATTAATCAAACCACTCTGTGGGGATTATAACAGTTGTCTACTGTGAATGCTCACAAAGCTGGCATTTGGTAAGGTTAGACTGGTGATTGCTGTGATAAATCATTGGGATCACAAATGTAATGCTTCCTTCAGTATATCAATGTTTGAACTGTGGTGCATAGTTTACTGTCAACCCATTGGCTATCAAGCTGTGATGATGTGGATGTAGGGGCTATCGCTGATATTATACCATGTGACACAGCTGTCAGCCAATTACTAGCCAGTATTTCAAGGAAATAATTCCCATATTCTTTGTTGTCCAGTTATCCTCTCATGTTTGACTGTTTGATTGTTTGACTCATGGTATAAGCTGGTTATTCACCATGGGATTAGGAAAATGTGTTTATCACACCTCGGGCTAAAGCCCTCAGGTGATAAATCACATATTCCCTCTCCCGTGGTGAATAACCTATACAAATACTTACTCTGACACTGAGTTGAAACTGTGACGCTCAGTTCAGGAGAATCAACATTGGCTAATAGCTGGGGAATCTGACCCAGTTTGAAATGACATCACAGCTTGTAGTTAATTTACATATATTGCAATGCTAGAATAGAGTCATCTCTGACATCACAGTTCAACAGCATAGAAAAGAACTTGAGATTCCACGTAAGTATGACGAGGACTGTAATTTGACACAAATATTTTGCTTTCACAAAATCTGTAACTTTGCATGGATATACCTGACGGCAACTGCTAAGTGTGTGCAAAATTTCATAGTGATATCAGATATTATCATGAGAGAAAGTACGGGAGACCGGGGCTGGTTGTCACAGGGGCAGGTTGTCACACTTTTTATTGCTCTAAACCATGGAGTCACACAGCTCAACCAATCATTGTTCATTGCTTTTATAACCCACTGGAGTCTTTTTGAAAAGTCTTGACCCCTGGAAGGGAGTCTGGTAGGCACAAGGTCTGTTAAAAATTTCCTGTCACAAAAAGTAATTTTTTACCTTCAACTTGCATGTAACATTAGTCTTTATCAAATAGTTGTTGAAAAAGGTACAGTTAATACACTTACCATATAAACATTTCTTTGAATCATCATTAGAACAAATAGTGAAAATTTTGATAACAACGGCCTTGGTCGACCGTTTTTGTAATTTTCGTCAATCGGGGCAGGTTGTCACAAAAAGGCGGGGCAGGTTGTCACACTTTTTGGAGCTGGTTGTTGACTATTAGGACCAGGCTTTTAAACCAAAAATCTAACTCAAATATAAATGTGTGCTTTATAAAGACTGAAGATGTATGCAGATATTGCATTGTGTTTAAATAAATCGATTTCAAATTTATATGTAAAATTTTCCAAAAAAAAACGTAAAAATCCTACTCAAGATCAGAATGCTTTCCTGCTGATTGGTAAGCCTTCATTTGTAGCACCCTTGTACACAGTAGCATGTTTGTTAAGGTCTTCACTGGGCAAGTAAAGGATTCCTCATATGTCCAAAATAACTTTTCTTGGTCAAGATCTGCCCTACAGAGTTCCACTTCCTGCATTCGAGCTCATAACCAAAAGTGTGACAACCTGCCCCGAGAGTGTGACAACCTGCCCCGAAAATGTGACAACCTGCCCTGAATTCTGAATTTAAAAAAATGTCCAATAGGACATCAAGATTTCAAATGATATAGGTATATATATACAACAGATAAATTTAAGTCACTCCCCCTTTTGCCATTCATACAGAATGGCAGTGCTCCTGCATACTTAGAAATAGTAGCATGTTTAAGTTTTACACACTGTGACAACCTGCCCCTGTGACAACCAGCCCCGGTCTCCCCTACACAACGTTTTAGCCATTTTGCAATGTTACATTTAAAATGGTGCTCTGTGTATGTTTTATCTGCAGTGTTTGGAGATTGCTGTACAATGTATAGAGTTGATAAGTCTGGTAGTCTGGCACATTTGAAAGAGGTTGGGCATCAGGGTGATACAATCAAATAATTTTCAAATACCATCTGACATTCTGACTTTATTTGAGGCATTTCATTGGAATACATCATTACGAGGTAACATATGTGTCGCGATGACAGTTTTCATGGGATAAATTGAAAGCAACAGGCACATTCAACATCTTCTTCCATTAGGACTGTCCAACATAAACAATAAACAACACTCTAAACACAGGGTGGTCAAGATGACAACTCCAGAGTGGTAATTCCTGGTGCCTAAACTGACAACTCCTTGTGTCAAAATCACTAAAGGGTTGTCAATCTGACAAATATTGGATTAGTAAGCTGTACCACTCTGGTAACCAAAGCTACCAGGTAGTGATCAAATTGACTACCTTTTGGACACTTACATAGTCAATGTAGTCATTTCTATTATGATAGAATAGTCAATATAATTTCCCAGGAAGTCACTACCAACTTTTTGCAGCCATTACTACCCTGAAGTAGTCATAAACTAGTCACATTGACAACCAAATGTTTAGAGTGAATATGAACAGACTGATGACACAGTAATTTACTCTGTACACCAAATTCTCTAAAAAATGTCACAGTTTGCAATAAGTGGCGGATCCAGACACGGTAGTCCAGGGGGGTCATTTCGGCATTTGTGGGCCTGCAACTTCACATTTTTTCCTCAGAATGCCACTGTTTATCTCAGTGTTCTGGGGCCCAGGCCCCCCTGAATCCTCCACAGAATACCTCCTTCCCGGCAATATTTCAACAAGTGTTTTCACGACATCACCTATCCTCAGGCGTACGAATCCCTATATAATATATATATCGCCATAAATAAAATGTGTACATTTTTATAATAAATACCAAAATATATCACAGTACTGTTCCGATATCATCATAACAATTCAATATCACTTATTTTCGACTTGACGTCTTTCTGTTGCGGTGTCAAATATTTCGTATTGCTCGCTTCTCCTTTAGATTGGGTAAATTGTGATATTTGTTTTTCTAACTGTTCGATTTCTGCTTCTGTAGATTCCTGCCAGATGGCGTCCTTGTTCTTATTTCCTGTCACACTTCCTGTAACATGCTTGAAGCGTTTTCCTTCCTCCTGTGTTGAAGAGTTCATTTTAGACATTTCTGCTGGTTCTTAAGATTTATGACAATAAATCCTCCACCGATATGCTTGATGATATTTAGAGAACAAGCCAAGAAGCTTCAGGAATCCATAAAGAAGCTGGAAAGAAATAAAATATTATACATATGTATTATTCAGTAAAAAAGTAGGTATAGGCCTAGGCTTATTGACTAATCACAACCATGGGCATGCATTCATTGAATCCAATCATTCAAATGTACCTTGATGATTATCTAGTTTCTGGGAAGGTATAGAGGCTCTTCTTATTACTTTACCTTAAATCCTGATAGAATAACTTATTGAAATAGAAAAAATTTGGTTAAAATTAAAACAGGGCAAAAAATGTTAAAAAATAAATGTATGAACTGATAATTTTTGAAATTCAGAAAAAGTAAATAGAATGCCTTAAAAATGATCGAAGAACCCCAAGAAATAACTTTCAAGGTGAATGCGCTCGCAAAAAAATTGCCATAGGATAATAATAGGGGGGCTTCTTGCCCAATGGGTGGGGTAAGAAGGCCATTTTCAATTTTTTACAAAAAGGACCATAACTCCTTTATTAAAATTGGTAGACATTCATTTCACCAGTTATAAGTAGAATCAAGTTATCCCTTCCTGACAATATAAGCATTTAAATAATCGACCGCAAAAAGTAGGTCAAATCGCACCACGAAGTTAAGGGGCTGCATGCCCCACGCTACTCTAAACTAGCCAGCTCACCTTAGAAGTTCTGAATGGAGATCATTAAATATCACAAACTTCTTAGTGCAGTTCTTTGCATTGATTTGTTTCACAATTACAATTTTTTTATAAGGTTCCACAGCTGACACAAAGTTTAATGATTAATTTTTATCTTCTGATAATTAATATAAATATTCTTTCTGAAAACCAACGTTTTGGTCAAACAAGAAGCCATGACAGTGGCTCTGCCAAGTCCAGTGGTCCACCTATACAATGGTATTGATTTTAGACAGTTTTGTTACAATTTTGGACATTTCATGCTTGGTTGTTTCGCTAAAGAAATTATTTGTAATCTGCAAATAAGCTGTTATTCCTCATTCATGTACATGTAGTTAATAGAATGTTTATTGGGGCCAATTCTTCACATTGGTTAGAGGTCAGCTCTTTGAAATATTGACAGTTCCTTACATGTATGGCTTTGTAAGGTGCGAATAGAACTGCACGGTGACAATGATTCTGCCAAATGCTTATCACTTAAACAGTTCAACAAAAAAAGTCCCCTTTTGATAAATTTTAAGATCTCGAAGATTCCTTCACAGATTTTTATGACAGTTCGCTGAATTATATACACGCGCATGCATACCAATAATACCATATAGACAATACAAGCATATGCAATTCGAATTTGGAGATTGCAGAAGCAGGGTCATTTTGTAAATAACATAGATATTGTACAAATGCAATCGTTGACCTTGTACATCTCACTTTTTTTGATAATGTTGTGGCATGCAAATAATTTTTTCCTTTATAGTATTTGCATATTTTGAAGAAATGCATAACTAGTGGGAGCCTATTCCAAAATCACATGACAAATTCTAATTAACATACATCAACAGTAGTGATCACAAACTGTTATACATTGTTTGTTACTATTTGTGCTTTTAGCAGTTAGACATAAGATAGAAGTAGATAAGAATCTACAACTTATAGAACCAACAACACCCAACAATAACTGTGAATTTTGAGAAAATGTTTTTCATAATCAACTGTCAAATTGGATGGAGTCTGTGACAAATATATCAAAACACACATGTCTTGGGCATCTCTTTGATTTGTCATATGCTAGTATATTGGTACACTGAAGCCATTTGCATGCCCTGATACTTCTTGTCTCTCAATGATTAGTAGGGCCGTCCATGATTATATAGTCCCGCATATCGACCTTACATGTGTGAATTTATGCTCAGTGGCTTTATTCCTGGCTGGGCCAGCAGCCTTCGAGCGAGCCTACCCTTATTTTCAATCCATGGCTTTTCCAATGGATATGAACAATCTAAAAAATAAAATAAATGGTTCTGTAATGCAGCTTGTGCCAATTGCATTGCAATAATGTTTACATCAGATAAATAAACACTTAGAAGAGACATTTTCATTACAAAGCATAAGATTATTAGATACACAATTTTCAGATTGGTAAATCAAACATAGGCTGCGCGGCAGCATACCCTCGGCTAATCAGTGGGTATTCTGGAGGCAATGAAATCAAGTGGCCCTCAGGAGGCGAGGGCTTTGAGGAGCAAGGTCCCTAAAAACTTTAAATTGATGTCCGTTTCCACCAGGTCACAGCAAGTGCCATAATGAAAATTTGTAAAAATTTAAGGGAGAATCAAGGCCAAAATTTGTTTTGGCATTTGTTGAATTTCCATCACCACAATGTTTTTCATGAGTTTCCCTGACTTTCCGTAACTGCAGAGCAGACACTTAAATACAGTTAAAAAAAACTTAAGCAATATTTGATTTGTAAACAAAGACAGGGTTTTGAGGGGGGAGGGTTGGTCTAGTGGTAGCGTGCTGGACTGCCAATCGCTGGGTCCAGGGTTCGAATCCAGCTCTTGCCGGGTCACGGGGCCTATATTGGATGGCTGTTTCAATCATCCTTTGCCTCATTGCCATGTCCTCTTCCTCTCCAAATTAATGAGCCTACCAAGTGCGTAAATACAAGATGAAAGCCCCAAACATCCATGCATCTTAAGAAATACTGTTCTTTTATTGCATACATAAGTTAATTTAAAAAATTTTATTAACTTAATAAAATTAGAATTTATTGGATATGACTGAAATTTGTCTACACCCATTCTATGAAATCTACAGATCTAATAGTAATATAGAAATACTTTATGTCATTAATGCAATATTAAAATCCAGTTGCACAAGGAAATTAATTAGTTGATCAGTCAGTCAAACAATTAATTAAGCAATCACTCAATCAGCAGATCAGTCAATCAAACCACCCTGGTTTTATACAAGGTTGCCACCCTTTAACTTCGGATAAAAACCAGAAATTTGGTTGAATCTGTGATAAGTGATAACACATGGAAAGAGACCTTTTTTTATTAAAAAAATCTGTTAAAGTCAGTTTAAGGAATCCATTAACGCAGCAATAAATGCAATTGATGTCGGGAAAATATGTCTGGTGAAGCAGGAACAATCACGGAAAAACACAGAGAATTTGCTCCAAAGCTTACTGTGCACTAAATTATATAATTTTAGCTATCTTTATTTAGTTTCATTTGAAATATTAGCTCTAATAGGCCTACATGTAAAATAGAAGAATAATTCTAATAAAGCATCTTCCAATCAAATGCTGGAACTACCTTGCTGACCACATTTACAAATAGATAATACAAACAACCAAGGCCAGGCGAAAGTCAGATTATAGGTACGAATAACAATAAAAACGACCAAAAGCTCCGTAAAGTGGCACATTCAGTCCCATTTGCTGAATTTATAGGTGTTTTTGACATGAAAACAATATGTCTGAATCTCTTGGATTACATGTTGATCTATCTATCTATCTATCTATCTATCTATCGATCTATCTATCTATCCATCTATCCATCTATCCATCTATCCATCTATGTATCTATGTATCCATACGTGTATACATGCATCTATCAATCTATCTATCTATTTATCTATCTATATATCTATCTATCAATCCATCAATCTATCTATCTATCCATCTATCTATCTTTCTTTCCATCTATCTATCTATCTATCTATCTAGTCGTAGCTATTCTTATCATAAATTACAAATATGGAATATGGGTCTAAAAACATAAATTATAGAAAAGATGTCTCTAACCAAAACCATTGTAAATAGTAAGACTAAAACAAGGTTTATGCCAGTATATATGTATATATCTTTTAAGACTAAGAAAGTTGCTAGTTTTATACAAAGTTTAAGGTGGCTCGATACTCGTGAACTTTCTAAGATAGGATTTCTTTAAAATAGTTTAAAATGATCCAAAATATAGTTTATAGCAAGGATATGTAAACAAAAGTGGTCGCTACCAGCCTTTCTTTCAAAATATTTGAGGTTATGTAAAAGAAAGTCAGTCAACGCAAACCTGAAAAACTCAATTGTTTTCATATTTTTTTTTACTGTAAAGTTTTCCCTGCCATTCAGTGGCCATTCATCCAATGTTATTAAATGAAGCATGGAATTAAAGAGGAAAGGTTGATGGAAAAGCTGACTGAAATTCCAGAGAAATATATTTAGTTTAAAGAACTTTTCTAGGGGTTCGGAACAAAAGTTTCAATTTTGAAAATTAAATATTTTTTATGAACCATAGCGCAAAAAAAAATGACGAGATAGAATTCTTTGTTTCTTTGTCATTTGCTTCCAAATAAAGTGAGGAACAATATAATGATACAGACATATGGCCGAACGGGCCTGGATATTGCTACAAAAATTTATGTCACAGAGTCATTTTTAAGGAATTAGACATGCTTGACGAAAATCGAATACAAAAATTTTCTACTACAAGTAGAGAGCTGAAAGTCTGGCAGGTTATAGTCATCTTCATGGCGCATCTTATGCTTTAAACGAGAAGTCTCTAACCCCAACAGAAGTGGCGCAAATGGCAAACGAAGCGGCCGTCGCATGGAATTTTCAGAATTAAAAAAAGATGAAAAAGAGGTGTCAGCAGAGCTGAGTTGCTGTTGTGACGTTACGATAGATAGGGCCTGCCTGGCTGCGCGGAAATATGTGCAGTTAACGTAATTTCATGAGTAGCGAGCCACCTTAAATGCTGGTCAAACTTTGAAGAATAACAATAGCTGTAAAGAAAAACAAAACAAAAGAAACATGTCCCAACTCTGTGTACAGTCTGCATGGGCTACAAAAAGTAATATCTCAGCTTCTACTTGGCCTAATTTTTTTTATTCAAATTGGAAATTTCTTTATTTGTTCAATATAAAACTACAAAGTTGGTGTCAATGCAGTTTGGACATATTTCTAAGAAAAAAGAAAATTTGTTAAAAGTTGAGGGTGCTGTGCACTGCTTTTGTGCTCCTTTGTTCCTAGCTTTGGTCACTGGAGAGGATTAGTGACACAATGTTACATAACATGAATGGCTGGAGGGGAGGGGTACAATGAAGCACAGATACAATGTCTCCAGGCCCATTCAACAAAAACTGGACCCCTTCCAATGATGACACTTTTACCCCATAAACAATATTTCTTTAAAATGCTAAAAATACAATTGGTGTGAGTTTTAAAATGAATTAAAAGACAGATTTATCCAATAATGTCTTAAAATGTAAAATTACACACTGAAATTTGCAGAAATGGGGTTTGCATGCCAAGTAATTTTCTTTAATAACCCTCTATATATACATAGTGGTCTTATTGCCAGTCTGTCTTATATGTTCATATTTAATTTTCATTAAAGACCAAAATAAAAATAAGCTGACAGTACTCCATATGTTAAAATGTACATAACTGAGGTTAGATTTAAACCATTAAGTTAGAATTGAGAGTTTAAGATTTCTTGTCAAAGGAGTAGCAGGGAAGACAATTACCCTGTGACATAACATTACATAATCAAGACTGCTCCAGTGCTCCATTCAACAAAAGCCAATCTGTCTGATTCATTCACATATAATTTTCATGCAAACAACTAAATAAAAGGGGCTGACATTAATTTATCTTCTAAAATTTACATCACTGAGTTCAGATATTAACAGTAAAGTTATAATAATTGGGAGTTAAAGATTTAGTGTCAACATTTTAAAATATTAACACACAAATGCATGTTTTTGAATATACTTAGTTAATGCTTTGAAAGTCCACATAATTATATATAAAATCTACATATTTCCTATTGATAATATTTCATGAGGAGAGGTAGAAAAAGTCAAATTTTGACATTATTGTGGCAAATTTGATCGACCAGGGCCAATATTTACTGATATATGATTATCTGAAAATCCTTAATATTTGTCTCATTTTGTTAATATTGACCTCTGTTGCGAATAAAAATTTTCATATTGTTCAAAATCAGCATGATGATGATGTTAAACATGTCAGGTTTATTTTGACAAAAAAAGGTCAACGATTGGTATGACATCAGAAGGAAATGGAGAGTAAATAGACATTTTAATGATTTTTTGCATTTTTTTCAATCATACATTTCAATGGAAAATTGCAACAACTCATGCAATGGCTGTGAATATTAGTCTATAGTATGTCTAACTACAATAAGACCTTAAGTTAACTAACTAACCCATTACCATTTGGCTTTTCACGCAGAAATGTTGGAAATTTGGGATTTTTTCGAATTTCTGGGTTTTTATAAAAATTCATGGGACCAACATTCCAACTGATTAGAGATGTTTAAAGAGGCCTAAGTTAGACACCTAATTGGAAAATCTCATAGATTTAACTTCAAAATTGACTGAATCATACTAGTTTAAAATAATAGTATTTTTTCATTTTTTTGGTAAATTTTCATAGGTTCAACTATCTCAGAGCATTTAGACCCACACAAAACACATCTTGGGTATTTAATGCATACAATATGCAAATTTCAGTGCCAATAGTACCGTAGTTTTTTAGTTCTGTCCCAAAAACAAAAAAAAAACTATTTTTCACATTTTTCAATGATTGTGAGAAAAGTATTAATGTCATGGGGATTAGACCTATGAAAGGCTCAACTGGGATAAAAGATACCATATTTACCCAAAAATGATAAATATGCATGCCATAGTTTTGGCTTGACACCCAATACACAAAAAAATATTTTTTCACATTTTTCAATAATTGTGAGAAAAGTATTAATCTCATGTGGATTAAACCCCTAAAAGGCACAACTAGGATAAAAGATATAAAAATGTCCCAAAAATTAAAAGTATACATTCCATAGTTTTGGCATTACTCCCAATACACAAGTGGGACGCCCGTTATCCGGACGCCCGCCGCCCGTCCGCCCCGCCCGCCCCCGCCCGCCGGACGGACAAATTTTCCCAAAGTAACTACAATACCCGTCGGCAATGTATACATTGCCGAGGGTAAAAATTCATACACTTACATGCACATGAGACTTGAAGCATATAGTTGACCTTTTGTTTTGTTTCTTACCATGACAATATCAAAAAATTCTGAAAACATATCAAACTGAGGTGTCCTGTAACAATCAATCAATACAAATCTAATTCAACACAAAATATGATCGAAGGGAAGGCCGTTTCCAAGGTGGGACAAAATGACTATTCTCACTCAAACTTTTGTTTATACTATTCCCCTTTCAACAAGAAGCCTCCACAGGAAAATCAAGGTGTGAAAATTAAAAAAACTATGTTTTTATTTTTTCATTTTACGCTCTTAACCAATTTTCACTCTACCGGTACGTACTGGTATGGGCAACCTCTCGACCTGTTTTTTGGAACTGAGGGTAGTCTGGTACTGAAGAGGAGGTGGTATACGCAGACCAAAGCGGTCCGGTCCGCATCACTGATGACCTGTGACTAAGGCTATTTGAGGGAAGCTGAGCTTGAGGGTAAAGCCGAGCGTAGTTGAGGGAAGCTGACTTTATAGTTGAGGGAAGCCAAGTTTAGTTGAGGGAAGCCGAGGGCAGTTGAGGGAAGCTGGGAGTAGTCCTAGTTGAGGGAAATAGAGGCCAGACAACGGCAAATGAGGTTATTTGAGAGTGGTCTTTGGGTAATAGAAGCTCAGCTGAGGGTGCCGAGTTTATGAGAGGGTATCGGGGGTGTTTATACTTGCCATGAGGCCTATAATGAAGTTCGGTTGGTCTTGGATGTCATTAAAAGAGTCGTTGCAAAATATATAGGCCTATTAGTGCACTCAGTTATTCTTAATTTTCTTGAGGACCCAGGAACAATCTTTTCTGCGTGTCTTGGTTGGGTCTGCTCATTTTGTAATTTATCCCTCACTGCAGGTCTAAAACCATAAATGGACGGACCCCTCTACATCACCCTGACCATGTTTTAATTTGCTAGTTTATATTGGGCATTTTGTGCACTTCAAATATAAAACTAATCATTCGAACAACAGGAAATCATCATTTTTACCGCAAAAAGATTTTCTAGATTTCTTTGTATTGATATTGTTATGAAGCCTGAATTTTTTTTGAGTGGATTTAATCAGTTACTGAGAGCACACGTAGGCCTATATATATATATCATACACAAGTGTTTTCGTGTTTTTATGAGGTTGTTATTGTATGATTCTGTTACTACCACAATTCTGTCACAACTTACAACACCTATGTCAGTAACATTTACTACCATGGTACCACCCAATTGAATGAACGATGTTGAGGCCATGTCACAACAACAAAAACCTACAAAACCCCACTCACCTGGTCAGGTTGGTGAATCAATTGCCTGGTAATCAAGTCACAAAAGCCTACAAAGGTAGATTGAAAGGCTGTCCTGATGCTCTGATGCTGATGATGTAGCTCTTCACTGCAGGGCTGCTTCTGCACCTTCCATTGAATACATTCAGTTTGACAGGTGAACAGTATGGTATAGTGGCAAAGCTCTTCTGCCTGCAGCTCTCAGAATTCTTGAAAACAGCTATGAGCCTGAGCCTGTTTCACACAGTGTAGCCTCCTGTACAATCTGCCCACACACCTGTGCTATAAGGCTATTACATTGTGTAAAGCTCTCTTGAGAATATTCCATCAAATCAGCCCTCTGTCTATTGATTGGATTTTATATGAGTGGGGGTGGCACTGTCATGAAATTGTGACAAGTCAGTCACAAGTCAGTGATTCTGAAATAATTATGCAGACAAGGCTATTTATTGTATCCCACTAAACCTAGTCCAATGTGATATGTGGCCTGTCATTCGGAAATATTGCATTTGCGCTGTTGTACGAATTCACAAATGTTTTGAATCAGAATATATTTAAGACGTGTATTACAGGTATGTTCCCTCAAAACGAAACAATGTATTTCATATCATATACCTGGTATAATTTCATATTTTCTTCTTTTTTTGGGAGTTTCCCCCTTCCTGCATTTAATGCAGACTCAGCTGTTGTCATATTTGATTATGGAGTCACCACAAATTGATACAACCTCATTAGTAAATTAACCTTGGATCTATATATATTTTCCTGTACATTTACTTTGATAAGGTAACAAACACCAGAGAGGCTCTGGGTAGGAGATCAGCAGGGCATGGGATATGTTGCTCTTATTGTCGCATTTAAGTGAAATCCAAGTTTTTCTTGATGCTGTTCATTGTTCTGTCAGGTGAGGACTGAATGTCACAGCTGGCGTCCCTATTCCCCAGCATTGCAGTATATGTAAAATAGGTAGTAGGTACAAGCTGTGATGTCATTTCATATTGGGTCGGATTTTCCAGTTCATATCCAAGGAGAATCAACCTCAATTGTGCATCTCATTTTCAACACAAACATGATGGCAATTAAGTCAAAATTGGTTTTGGAATTGCCCATGCCAGTACAGCATCACAGCTGTTTGGCCAATGAGTCAGTACATCTAAACTCAGCAACATCAAAAATGCACACTTTCAAAAAAGCTAAATATAGCACTTCCTTTTAAACGCATCAAGATAAAAGTTTCCACATTTCTAGTAGTTGCCATCAGGTATATTCATGAAAAATTTCAAATCTCTAAGTGCAGTACTTTAGTGTAAAATTAAATCGTCGTGGCCACTGTCGAAAATGGAAGTCACAAACTGCACTTCAACAAAAAATGCACAATTGGAAATATTGGTTTTGTGGCATACTGGATGGGATTAATCTTATGAAATTTTCACATAACAGGCACAAGACTTCCAAAAGAGGTCCCACGGAAGTTTTTGAAAAAAAAAGTCAATGATAAAGCTGATTTTGAATTAAAAACTCAAAATTTATGAGTTCGCATCTTCAAACGAAGCAAGTGAACCCGAACTGTTAAATAATGGGGGTTTTATGCATGCCCAGGGTAGAAACAGACACACAGACCATCATTCCATATCAATTGTCTCAAAAATCTGAAAAAAAAAAATCTTTTTTTAAGTTTTTGACAAAAGGCTCCTGTAGGGGGCGTGTCAGCATTGACACTTAATTTTTATTAAATTCATCCTCTTTAATTGTGGTTGGGTCAAATATCCCCATTCCCTAACTCATCAAGCAAGGAAAATTATAAACTTTCCTGGCTTATCAAAAAAGTTTGAAGAAAGAACAGCTAAGTTGTTAAAATTAATGATCAGAGGTAATTGAAATTTTGTGACTTCCATTTTCGACAGTGACCACGACAATTTAATTTGACACAAAAGCACTGCACTTAGAGATTTGAATTTTTCCGTGAATATACCTGATGGCAACTTCTAGAAGTTTGCAAATTTTCATCTGGATATCTTTAGAGAAAGCACTATTTTTAGTATTTTTAAAAGTGTGCGTTTTTAATGTTGCTGAGTTTACATTGGGAATGCATCAAAGTTTCAATAGCGAAAAAAACATTAGAATTTATTCTCTTCAGAACAAATTTAAAATGTTGATGCGGTGACGTAGTTGAGGCTGGGACATCCAAGGCCAAGACCGAGACATGAGCCTCCGAGACCAAGACCATCAAAATGTGGCCTATAGAGGCTGGCATCAAGGACGAAGCCAGTTCCGAGGCCTCCAAAAATGGCCAAAGATACTCGAGACTGAGGCAGGGCCAAGGCACTGGCCAATGCAACACTGGTTGATGCAATCCCTAAAAAGTTCTATCACCGGCAATGCCCAGTCTAGTCTAGATTTCAAATCTGTGCTGACAGCAGTCACCGTAGATAACTCTTATAAGGGACCGTTCAGAATTTATGACTGGGGGGGGGTGGGAGTTTTGCCAGAACATCCCGTCAAAAATTGATACCCCCCTTGAGATTCACGCGGATTTTTAGTACCCCACCCCTAGGTTTCATGCACATTTTTAGTACCCCCCCCCTCGACATATAAACGAATACACACATATTTAGTGTTATACATGGTCACGCGTACAGATTCGCACCATTTCGCAGACTTATGAAAAGTTAGTACCCCCTCGGGCAAAACTCCCACCCCCCTCCCCCAGTCATAAATTCTGAACGGTCCCTAATCCCAGCAGAGTTGTTTGATTAATCTGCAAACTTGCTATTTAACAACTCCAAACTTCCTTGGACACTGTTATTTATAAACGAAATGCATTCATACTTTTTGTAAATACCCGGCTACTGTGATGTATACTGAGTTTTGTGCTGACAGCTCATCGCCCAAACAGTGTGATGATGCCTGCACTTGCAGTGGTGATTCCAGACCAAATTTTCACTTCGACATAGTGTCGGGATGCAGAGTTAATTATAAGGCGGATTCCCAATGGATAGGAGCTGCAGAATCTGACCCAGTATAAAATGACATCACAGCTGTTACCTATTTTACGTATACTGCAATGCTGGGGAATAGGGATGCCAGCTTTGACACTTAGTCCTCACATGACATCACACTAATAACATAAGCCGTATTTAGTCCTCACATGACATCACACTAATAATATCAGCTGTATTTAGTCCTAACATGACATCACCCTTATAATATCAGCTGTATTTAGTCCTCACATGACATCACACTAATAATATCAGCTGTATTTATTCCTCACATGACATCACACTAGTGATATCAGCTGTATTTATTTCTCACATGACATCACATTAATAATATCAGCAGTATATATTCTTCACATGACATCACATTAATAATATCTGCTGTATTTAGTCCTCACATGACATCACACTAATAACATAAGCCGTATTTTCCTGAGCTGAACTGACAACTTCCGGAATTCTGGGAGAGCACAATGATGGTCCGGTCCAGCCATTTGAATCTGGTTAGGCCTACTCATACGGCTACTCCTACTATACTTGCTGTGTTAATTATGACCAGAAGTCCATGAATGAGAAAGGTCAAGTGTCTCCCAATGACAAACTGACCATTCACTTTAATGTAAAAGATAGTTCTAGTTGTGATATCATTGATCTCCTCCAACAGCAAATGTTATCTCTGGTTATTCCCTTGCCAAAACATCATGTTTTTATTTTAACAGCAGTGACCCCCCTCCTTTTAATCAATTAATTAAGTAAGGCAGAGATGAACAAGTCCAGCCAAGTAAGGGTCATCCTGTGCAAGTTTAATGCTTTTGGCTCTTTGATGGTTTGATGGGAAAGACAGGATGGCTGTCCAAAATATTCATTACTTTATACCTTCTTTTTGTTCCTCTGAAAATTTTTTTTTTCTTTACCTTGTGGCTTTTAATAATATTATCTGGATACATATTCTTTGATATTTAATTTGATTAAATCTTTATTTTACAACATTTCTAGAGTAGACTATATCCCAAATTTGAACATTGTTCGAGGGCACTTTACAGTTGATAGATATCAGTTGAGCTGTTACAATCTATCTGTAGGACTTTTAAAAGATGGGGACAAAAAAGTCTCACCGAAGTGAAACACGTGCCGTCTCTCCTTTCCAGGTATCATCCGGTCGACGGCCTCTTGTTATATAGCCTATCCATGTTACAGGTAAAGGTGAGATTCCTACAAGTGTCACATTTCAAGAATTTATGTATTTGCCTCATGTGACAATGGCCAGTTAATATAAATTAGTAGAATTAATTGATTGTGTGAAACAGACAAAAACACACCTGAGTTCTATTATCATGACTGTGTTCTACTACGCCACTGGTAGATAGACAGATAAGATCAAGATGACTTGAGTTATGGATAGATACAAACGTGCATAGATGGATGGATAAACAATAAAAGTAGCTGATAAATGTTAGAGAGAAACAGAGAGAGATCAATAGATAAATATTTTGAAAAATACATTGATAGCAACATCAACTTCCCTCTCGGACACTGAGGTAGATCTAATGTTGGTCTAACGAAGCATTAAACCTCCCATCCACATCGGATCCGACGTTACGAAACTACGTAATCTGTCGACACATTTTTCAGACGTTAATACGTACTTACAGACGTTGATACGAGTGATACAAGCCGTATCTCACTCTACGAAGTATTTTAACGTTGTTCTGACGGTCCTAGACCGTCTTCCCGCCTTCTAGGATCCAGCGTTTCAGCCGACCTGCCCCCTCTTGCGCATGCGCACTCGCATACAAGAAGCCAAAATGGCGGGCTGACTCGAATCTGTGTAATCTCGGATGGTGTTTTCGCTAATAACGAAGGATTTAACGCATTGACAAGCCTCATTATCTGGTGTGCTACATAGATTAATTACTTGGCTACGACTTGAGCATGTTTTGGACTGTCGGAATGCTTTATTGCGAAAGTTTGAGGCCCGGCAATGTGAAAAATCGAACGGCATGGTCGGAGCGCCCCGGCCAGGAATGACTCGATCAGCTGTTTCAGTATTTGTGATTCAAATATGGACTGAATATTGGACATATATACCGTTCTGGATGGATATACCCGGTTACCAAACCCGGGAGGACGCATGGACGTGGATACGGCCGGAATTCGTTGGACACCGGCGCTGGAGTCACAGGTATAGGTAAGTCTCTTCAAGATGTCGATTTTTTTTTCAGGGGCGGATCGTCTGATGGGAGAGGGGGGGTTTAATATGTTCAATTTTGTTCTGTTTAGTAGCTTTTAAGTTGTTTTAGTTCAGTTCAGGTTCTTGTTTTCAGGTTTGATTTATATATATATAGCGTGTTCGGGATCATTGTCCAGGTAGGGTTGGGTGGGGGGTGGGGAGAGCATCCCAGCCAGGTGGGAGGATTTAATTATTTTGATTGAGATCTGCAAATATAAAACAAAAAATTAAAGCAGTACAAACAGAGCTATCCAAAAAGCATAGCTCCCAAAATTAATAGACTTTTCTTCCTCATTTTACTGAGCAGTCTACAAGTCCACTTAGGGACTATAAATAAAATAAAATAAAAAACACTTACCTTTCATGTTGAAATTGAAAATGTTACTGCAATTTTACCGTGATAAAATTGGAACATTCTCGGCATCTAGGACAGTTGCAATGAGGTACCATTAAACTTGGGTCTTATACAATTCTCATATGCATCTTTGTGGTCATGGAAAAAATTTTTAATTTTTTTTTAACCTAGATCATCTTTCTCATTTTCACAAGTACTTATTTGGTAATTTTTGTGACTGGTGGATCAACTATTTCTTTATGACTTCATCTTATCGTCAACAGCAAGCATCCTGTTGGAGTTTTTTATATCCTCAAAGGGACCAGATAGATTGGAATAGGTATTTAATAGATGGCGCTACAAGGCGCTCTGTGAATCAGGATCCTAGGTTCTGCAACTTTGTGCAAACCTTCAACAAACCTTTGGCAGATACGTATGATCAGACGTTTGCCCTGAACATTACTTTCAAACGTTGTCCATACATATCAAAAACACGTTGGAGAAACCTTGGAACTTACGTATTGCCAAATGTTCGACCATACCTTTGATAAACCTATGAATCAAAGGTATGGTAATACGTAACAGTCTAAAGTTGTAAAAACCTCTCAAATGAATGTTTGACAAACCTATGAATCAAAGGTACGGTCATACGTAGTAGTCAAACGTCCTTCAAACCTCTCAACCAAAGGTATGACTTACGTAATAGTCTAAGGTTTTAAAAACCTCTCAAATGAATGTTCTACAAACCTTTGAATCAAAGGTATGGTCATACGTTATAGTCAAACGTTCTTCAAACCTCTCAACCAAAGGTATGACTGACGTATGACTGACACGTTTAGCAAAACGTTACGACCAAATGTTCTTCCAACCTCTCAATCAGAGGTATGACTTATGTGTGACTCGAACGTTAGGCCGAACTATAAAACAAACTATCTGCCAACCTCTTACTAAGGTTGCTACCTACGTTTGGTTTTCCATCTGAGTGCAACGTTTCGAAATTACCTTTGCCCTACCTTTGTCATACGTTGTTTGGCCCAACGTCTGATTCTAACCAAAATAATTACGTAGTGAGAGGTTTGATTTACGTTGCTGCTCAGGAGGGTTGATTGTTCCTGACGCACAAATACATCACCAAGCACCAAAATGTTTGTTCCTGATGCACCAATACATCACCAAGCACCAAAATGTTTATTCCTAATGCACCAATACATCACCAAGCACCAAAATGTTTATTCCTAATGCACCAATACATCACCAAGCACCAAAATGTTTGTTCCTGATGCACCAATACATCACCAAGCACCAAAATGTTTATTCCTAATGCACCAATACATCACCAAGCACCAAAATGTTTGTTCCTGATGCACCAATACATCGCCAAGTACCAATATGTTTATTCCTAATGCACAAAATACATCACCAAGCACCAAAATGTTTGTTCCTGATGCACCAATACATCACCAAGCACCAAAATGTTTGTTCCTGATGCACCAATACATCACCAAGCACCAAAATGTTTGTTCCTGATGCACCAATACATCACCAAGCACCAAAATGTTTGTTCCTGATGCACCAATACATCACCAAGCACCAAAATGTTTCTTCTACGATAATTACAACATATTGCTGTGAAGACTCTCTGAGACCAAATTATTTTCTGAGACAGCAACAAACTTTCGTGACCCCTACTTTCTGGAGGACATAGCAACTGGTAGGACTCTTGTTTACCTAATTATGAAGAATTAAGAATTCCTTGTGTTGTTGCCCATAAGTTTTTCAATACTTGGTGTTCTGGGTCAAAGAGTCTATCAATCAAAGAAAATAAGGTTTATTGACTGCATGTGACACATATTCAATAAGGAATGATCGATGTCCAAGATTTTTTCACAAGCTTAATGAAATGTCTTCTGTCATGAGTTCCCCATTCATTTTCATGGTGCACTTAAATGATCGATGTGGTCTGGGAAAACCTGAAAACCAAGCTTCCTCTTGTAACATTGTTGTAAAAAATGTACACATAGACCTCGATGTGAAATTTTTGAATTAGACCATTCCACATTTTTGTCAGTCAATCAAGCCAATACTTCACTCCAATAAGGAATATTCTCATATATTCTTTAATGTCCACTAAGTCTTATTGTACAATGTTTATATTTGAGTGTTCGTGTCATGGTATAAGCTGGTAAATCACCATGGGATCAGGAATATGTGTTTATCACAGCTCGAGTAAAAGCCCTCACTGTACATATTCTCTCTCTCTGGGTGAATAATCTATACATATATAATTTGCATACTCTTTCATGAAGAGTATGTATTTGATTGGAAATATATTTCGTTGAAATATATAGTCTTCTCGAAGGGAAGGCATCTTACAAAATCATATTCTTGCACAATTAACATACTTAGCTTCGTATGACTTGAACATGCCTTCTTGTATCCTTAAAGCTCCTTAAGGCTCTATTATTTTCTGGTTCACCCAGGTGTGTAATTTACCAATTACCATAATTGCTTGCCTGTGCCTGGTGTGGAAGATATCAGGAATTCACCACACTCCCATGGGTATGACACAGGACTATTTGTCCAATCAGTATCGATCTGTTACATAATACCCAGGGTTGTAGTCTGAGGAATATTATTGATTGATCGGTCATTGATCTCATGTCATGGACTATCGCGTGATCGAAGCATCAATCGATCCCAGACTTACACCATGTCGTGAATGAACCATATATTGGATATTGATCTCAAGATCTGATTGAGCCTTGAGCAGTGCAGAGGTGTCAAGGCATAGGTTGGTACATGTAGATAGACATCAGACAGACGAGGCAGATAGAGACAGTATGGGATGGTTTGTCCGGTAGTATAGTGTGCTGGGCTGCCACTTGCTTAGTCCAGGGTTCGAATCCAGCTCTTGCCGGGTCACCTGGGCCTATATGTTGGACGGCTGTTTCAATCATGTTTTGCCTCTTTGTTGTGTCCCCCACCTGTCATAATTAGCCTACCAAGTGCATGAATACAGGACGTAAAGCCCTATCATCCATCCATCCGGATAGATACATGCATAGGGGCGACCAGCAGATAATGTAATTCATTGGGGTTACAGGTGATTTCATTAGTACGTGATTCTTAGGTTGTAGAACCACCAAATACATGGCATTTTCAGTTAATCTGATTGGTTTAGAAGCAACAGAACGTCACACATTGGATTTATCAAACGTAGTAAGTGCTGGTTTAGCATTGATTCCTAACAGCCAAGTGTGAATGACAAGAATTGCATGGTAATGAAAACATCTGTAACATCTGCCATCCTCCTATGATGTCAGGCTGCTCAGCAGACATTTGCAATTATGTCTTTCGACACATCAGTCAGTCAATTACAAGCCTATATTCCGCTGTGATAAATCCCATATTCTTTGTTGTCCACTTATCCTCTCATGTGTGATTGTTTGAGTGTTCATCTAATAAGATAAGCCGGTTATTTTACCTTGGCTTATTGACTTAAAACTGAAATTGCCTAGAGGGTAAATTCATGGGAAGGCATTCAAGGCAATAGTATTACCATAAATAATTATAATATTATCCGAACATATAAGTGCTATCTCTCTTTGGTCCATGTCTCCAGCATAACTCTGTCCCTGTTCTCATCACACTCATCAAACATAACATGTGCCTCATCACTGACATTAACTTTAATTTTGCAATGGCACATGCCCTTAAACATTCCTGCCTTCTTTAAAATACACAGGTCTACATTTCTCACCTTTCCTTCAACTTTTAATCAATGTGCAGAACTGGCTCATATGCTTTCTGTCAGGCTATCCAGGTGGCAGCAAGGGCCAGGCATACTGGCAAGTGCTGCCACCACGATATGCCTCATAAATACAAAGTGCATAGTTTTCCAAGCCCAATCTGACATTATCCATCAACAAGAGACGTATACCTTTATATTTGCATTTTCTGGACGCTGTTTGATATTAATGTGCATTTATGCCTATATATCAATTTGGACCACAATGTCCTCCTTCACTGTCATATTCAGGGACACACATCCTAGCCTAAATGGCTCAAATACCTGCTCGCAACGGGTTTTCTAGTATACATATATTTTGACCAATAACTGCACTTCCAATGATGCTGATATGGAGAGCATGAAAAAGTCCTACAAAGAAATGGTGGTCAACATGCAACAAATGGTGCAGAAGTCTGATGACATCATCATATCCAGTGAACCCCCAAGATGTGATGACAAGGAGCACCAGGGTTGGATAGAGACTTTAAATGCTGTTCTCACTACTGTTGCAAATGACACAGGGGCCTCCTATGTAGACAACAATGCATCCTTTAAATTGACAGATGGCTCAATAAATGATGGCTATCTGCTTCCTGCTGATGGTGTTCATCTCTCCAGACGGGAAACGAACATACTGTTGAAGAATCTGAAAGTCAAAATAAAGCATGAACACAAAAAGGATGCTACCAAGACCTGGAAACAGAGAGGCAAGACTACTCCAAAGGCTGTGCGACATGGAGATGGGAAGTCCCCTCACAACTCAGCTCAGCATAATGCGGAATCCAGAGAAGTGATGGATGATGTAGATCTCGACCATCCTTTCTGGAGGGTTGCCAAAGGAAGGACTTCACGCTGGGGTATCCAGTCTTCCCGACAACGGAAGGACCAGGGATACAAGGACCAAAGAGGGCAGCAGAAGGACAACAATAGAAGATCCAGATGCGACTACTGCTGTGAATACAACCACAGTGCACCAACCTGTGGCTTCAGAAAACCTGTGGAATGTCGACAGTGCATGAAGCTGGGTCACAAGCAGAAGTTTTGTGCTGAGATGACAAAACACTAGGAAATCAGCCAGGAATGCCAAAATGACACAGATTGCCAGAGCAAAAATATCACCCTCCTGCCTGAAATGGTGCAGTCTAAAGCGAAAGCTGGGAATCGTTTTGTTATGAGTCACTTAAATATAAATGGATTAGGCATATGTTGAAAATTTCCAGAAATATGTGAGATCTTAAAGAATGGATGTACTGATTTCCTTGCCTTAGCTGAAACCAAGTTGGATGAATCTTTTCCCATCTCACAATTTGATGTTCCCGATTATAAAACGTACCGCGAGGATCGAAATGGTAATGGAGGTAGCTTGGCCTGTTATGTGTCATCTTCGATTCCGCACCGTATCAGATCGGATCTTGTACCTTCATTAAATGGAATTGAGATTATTATTGTTGAACTCAGGCTTAAGAGCAACAAGATATGTGTAGTGACTCTCTACCGGCCGCCCTCTGTCCATGTACGAAATCTTGTAGAGGTCATTGACACTGTGTCTCAAAGATGTTTGTCTGAGTCATGTGATGTAATCTTAATGGGTGATTTCAATGTGGATTTTACAAATGCAACTCACCAGCTTAATGACATTATGTCTCTATGTGATTATGTTAATGTGGTGAAGGAGCCAACATGTTTTAGGAGTGTTGCTGAACCCACAATTTTGGATGTGATTTTATCAAATAAACCAGATTTTAGGACTAACCATCAATATTAATACGGCAATAAGTTACTTCCACCATATAATTGAAGTCTCTATTACGTACCATGTCACTGAAAGAAGGTTCAGCAAAATAATTTATGAATCTTATAAACAATTCAGTAAAGCCTCATACAAACAAGATCCGAGCACAGCACCCTTTCAAGTTGTAAGTATTCTTGATGATCCTGATGACGCAATCCGGTAACATAATCATCCCCTTGCTTCTATTGTTAATGAGCATGCATTCCTCAAACCGAAGACAATCCATGGAGAACAAGCTCCTCTTAAATGAATGGTGTGCTCCACTGTGCTGTCAATGTCAAGGCAATGTGGAACGCAAGTTTGACAAAGAAAAATCGAATAGTGCCTGGCAGAAGTACAGAGCTCAGCGAAACATTGTTACCAAGTTGAAGAAGCAGTCAATTGAGGAGTATTTCAACAAAAAAATGCGGCAAGGATGTTAACTATTCTGGAAAACAGTTTTGAAAAGTTATAAGACCTTTTTTCAAAAAAGGTTCAGCTGTTAGACAAGACATTGTCTCTACTTGAGAAGGATGTGCTCCTCACTGACCCGAAATATGTGGCTGAGACATTGAATGACTACTTTGTTAATGTAGCTGACGATCTCCAAGAAACAGCTGATATCCATGATTTGAGTCTACAAGAGGTGAATGACCTCTACAAAGAGCATATCAGTGTCAGAACAATCCGTGAAACTGTGAACACCACTCAAGTCTTCAGTTTCCAAGAAGTAACAGCTGAGCAAGTGAAAAAGACTCTAAACAGTATCAAGACAAACAAAGCCACTGGTCATGATGGCATTCCTGCCAAACTTCTAAAATTGGGATCCAGCATGCTCAGTAATTCTCTTACACCCTTGATCAACATGTGTTTTACCAAGAACTGTTTCCAAATGAGCTGAAATATGCAGAAGTTACACCTATTCACAAAAGTAAAGACATTTTGAAGAAAAACAATTTTCGCCCAGTTAGTGTATTAACAAGCATGTCTAAGGTATTTGAAAGTTGTGTCTGCGACCAACTGATACACTATTTCAATGGTATACTGTCAAATATGTTGTCTGCCTACAGAAAAAGGTTTTCATGTAATAATGTCATCATAAAGTGCATTGAAGAATGGAAGAAGTTTTTAGATTGTAAAGAATATGTAGCTTGCCTATTGATGGACTTATCTAAGGCATTTGATTGTCTTCCGCATGGTTTGTTATTATCAAAATTAAGTGCGTATGGTTTACATGAAAATGCATGTCTGTTTATTAAAAGTTATCTGTCAGACCGTTTACAGCGTGTCAAGATTGATATATCGTGTAGTTCTTGGCATAAATTGAAGAGGGGAATTCACCAGGGTTCATTGCTTGGACCACTTCTGTTCAATTTATTTCTAAACGATCTATTAACCTATCTAAATGATTATTGCACTGTTTACAATTAGGGCAAGTTGACCTAACTTCAGCCTCTCACCCAACTTCAGCCCCCCTACAGAAAACTCCTTGTAATTAAATTTTGATGAGGCCAAGGTGCCAGTATTTGGGTTCAAAGTTATTGTCAATGTGTTTAGAATAAATTATCAAAAATTTATGACCATCATAACAATGAATCAGGTATTTTACATGTTTTTTTGGTGGACCACATTTTGCTTGTTTTGCGACGTGAATACAACGCGAAACGAAAAAAAGTTTGATAAAACGTTAAATCTGTCAGTTGGCTGTACCAATTCACCAAAGCAGGAGCAGCCCAAAAAATGTTTCATCACAAGAAAAAATTAGTAATCTGCCATAAATTAAGGTTTTTTTTCAATATTTTCTACTTGATTATTCAATGATTTAGGTGATTTATAAGACATGTCAATCTTACCTAACTTCAGCCCCCATGGTCCTAACTTCAGCCCCCAGGTTTCCCAAACTCCAGCCAATACATCTCACATGAGAAGTTTGTTTAATTCATCCCTGAATATCTATCTATCTAAAAATTTAATTTTTAAAGCATTTTTACATCTGGCATACCTGAATAGACCAGTTGCCTGAACTGGAGTTTAAAATAAATTTTTATCCTCTTTCCGTGAAAATGATGACTTCTTTCCAGCTTTTTTGAAATAAATTTTTGGAGCACTGATTTTTTTCAGACTGTCATGTTTTATATACAGGTAAGTAATTAAGGCCAAATTTAATCATTCTGCTGTTTTTTATGACAGAATAGGATCAATTGGTTGGAGTTAGGTGCGGGGCTGAAGTTAGGTACACCCTAGGCTGAAGTTAGGTACAACACGGCTGAAGTTAGGTACATTTCCCACTATTGTCTTTTGAACACATTTGCACTGCCTTATAAAGCATGTGGTCGTTTCTTTACAATATAGTCGTAAAGAGGAGTGAAGGCTGGAGTTAGATCCATAGCTACAGGTTATTCCCATGAATAGCCAGCCAATGAAAAGCGATCAAAAACCAAAGTAGGCTGAAGTTAGGTCAACTTGCCCTATGCTGACGAAAATAGTCTGTTATGTCATCATCCTGATCTAAAAACGTTTGTTCCTAATCTTGAATTGGTATCAGAGAGAGCACTGACTTGGTTTGACCAAAACTTCATGAAAGCAAATCCTGACAAATTCAACTTGATCATTCTCACTGGTAGAAACCAGCATGAAGAAGTCACAATGCGACTTCGAGACATGTAATTAAATCAGAGGATGAAGTTAAACTTCTGGGAATTACTTTAGACAAAAGTCTAACTTTTAAGTTCCACACATTAGAAATCTTTGCAACAAAGTTGCAAGGCAGGTCAACGTCATGTCCAGGCTCTCTACTATGCTATCTCTTCAAACAAAATGGTCTGTTTTTAACTCATTTGTCAAATCTAACTTTGCCTACTGTACTGTTGTCTTTCATTATTGTGGAATTCAAAATGATAAAAAGTTAGAAAAGATGTATGAAAGAGCAATTCTGACTGTGTATAGTGATTTTGTAAGTCCGTACCATGAGCTGCTAAAAAGGTCAAACCGTAAAATGTTATTTGAAGAGAGGGAGGATGTTATGATTGAACTGATATATAAAGTTTTACAAGGATTTTCGCCACCTCTTGAGGATGATATGTTTATGAGAAAAAGATTAAATCACAACTTGAGAGATACTAACATGTTAGTGGTTCCAAACTATGAAACTGTGAAGTTTGGTTTTAATTCTCTTAGAGTAAGTGGTGCTATATGTTGGAACAGAATGCCAAAAGCCATAAAAGACTGTGATAAACTTGGGTGCTTAAAGACAGCTCTTCGTAATTATAAATATAAATGCAGATGTGGATCATGCATAAGATGTTTCTTTTTTGCCTCTCGATAATTTTTAGGTTTTAATGTTTACATGCTTTTACCATATTCTGATGTTTTTAATATTTTACGCTTGTACATACTGTATATATTAATTGTCGGTAAAAAGCGGTTTTCTGCTTGTGTTTCTTGTTTTATAATTGTAATTCCGACTATAAATAAAGTTTTCTTTATCTTTATCTTTTTATCTTTTATCTTTATATACACTTACCAGCAAAAGAAACGCAACACTTGATTTTAACTCATTTTTTTGCAAATAAATTTTTTTGGTCAAAACCAAATAGATAGAATTGATTATATCGTCGACAAGCTTACTTGTACCAAAAATCATTCAACTGCGACCAGTCCCTGTCTTTTTTTGGTCTGTTTTATCAAATTTGAGATTTTGAACAAAAAAGGACTTTCCCTGCAACTTACAACCAAAACGAAGATGTCATTTGAAAGCCTACCTAATAGACGTTAAAAAGCCGAAAAATTGTTTCAACAACTTTATATTTAGATTTTACACTAAACTTTGAAAATTTGGGTTTCACCAATTTTAGAACACAGTGACGAAAATGATTCAGTTTCATGCCTTTTGAATTGTGCTATTTTTGTCAAATTTTTCCAAGATGTGTCCAATATGTCTCTTAGACATGAGGAAAAAATTCAAGGCAAAATATTGATAAGAAAAAATCTTTCATTGCATTGAAGGCCAAATTTTAAAAGTGAAAGTGACAATCACTTTAAAAAAAATTAAAATCCAAAAACTGAATTTACGACATCGCAAGATGTTTCAGATATCTTTTCCTTGACATGGACTGAACTGATATTCCGGTAAAAAAAGTCCAGGTCCATACTTAGAAATGAATTTCTTAAATTACAGACGTCAGTTTTAATCCAGAAATTACCTACAGGTGGGGCTTCGGGCTAGGACCAGTATTAATTTAACCATTGTGGCCATTCTGCAAGTTGATTTATTTGGACTGGAGTTGAGCTCCATCTGTTGGAAATTTCTGGAATGAGACTTGCATCCTGAAATAAAAAATTAGTATCAAAATTATGGACCTGGAACTGTTTTACCAGAATATCAGTTCAGTCCATGTCAAGGCAAAGATATCTGAAACATCGTGCGATGTCAAAAATTCTGTTTTTGGATTTTGATGTTTTGTATTGTGATTGTCACTTTCATTTTAAAAATTTGGCCTTCAATGCAGAAAAATATTTCTTCTTATCAATATTTCGCCATGATTTTTTTCCTCATGTCTCAGAGACATATTGGACACATCTTGGAAAAATTTGACAAAAATAGCACAATTCAAAAGGCATGAAACTAAATCATTTTCGTCACTGTGTTCTAAAATTGGTGAAACGCAAATTTTCAAAGTTTTGTGTAAAATCTAAAAATAAAGTTGTTGAAGCAATTTTTCGGCTTTTTAACGTCTATTAGGTAGGCTTTCAATTGACATCTTCCTTTTGGTTGTAAGGTGCAGGGAGTGTCTTTTTTTGTTCAAAATCTCAAATTTGATAAAACGGACCAAAAAAAGACAGGAAATGGTCGCAGTTGAATGATTTTTGGTACAAGTAAGCTTGTCGACGATAGAATCAATTCCATCTATTTGGTTTTGGGCAAAAAAATTTGTTTGCAAAAATATGAGCTAAAATCAAGTGTTGCGTTTCTTTTGCTGGTGAGTGTATATATACAAGCTTCCATATTTGGCAAAAAATGTGAATCACCTGAACATGAACTTGGATCATCTCACCTCTTTTGGCCTTCAGACAATACTTATTTACTCTCTTGCGCGTTTTAAGCTGATATGGGTGTGGCCTCCGAACGACATATATGCAGTTCTTTGTTACATTCTGCTTGATAGATCCACATATAAACTTACATAGTTTCGTCCTTTTGATATTGATGCAGAAACATGAACTCACTACAATAGAAGAATAGTAGCATTATGATCCCAAGCCAAAAAATAACATGCAAGCAGTTCAACAACATGTGCTTGTGGATAGACAATTATGTATTGTATTGTATTGGGGCAGCTGTGTCGTGAATGGCACAGCTTCCCAAGTTTTTCCATCTAGAGAGCTCAGCTCCCCTAACAGCCCACCATAACCCCCCCCCCTTTTCCATCACTGCAACAATCCATATATACTAGTATTCGCAGACCAATACCTGTAGGAAATTTCATAACTTTAAGCGAAATATTAAGGTGACAGCGGGTAGTGCAAGAATGACTGCCAAAATGGCCAACATGAAATGGCAGCCATCTTTGATTTCATGAGATATTCCCAAGCAACAGTTACGCCCACGGGTGAATACCTGCATGAAATTTCATAAGTGTAAGCGAAATATTAAGATCATAGCTAGCAGTTCATGAAGAAAGATGGCTCCCAAAATGGCCGCCACACAATGGCTGCCATCTTGGATTTCACTTCTGGACATGTTCCCAAGCAATGGCCACAGGCCAATAGCTGTACCAAATTTCATAAGTGTAAGTGGAATATTAAAATCACAGTGGCCAATTCAAGAATGGCTGCCAAAATGGCCGCCACAAAATGGCAGCCATCTTGGATTTCTCGACATATACCCAACCAATACCCACAGGCCAATATCTGTACGAAATTTCATAACTCTAAGTGAATTACTAATGTCACAAATGGACACTTAACGAAACCTTAACCTGGATAGCAGTGTCACCACATGGCAATTTTAAGGTGGCTCGCTACTCATGATCCAGCAATGGCGGCGTCACCATAGCAACAGCTGCCTGCTGAGCTCTGTGAGCTGCTTTTTTGGACTTTTATAATTCCGAGCAACGGCCGCTTAATTTGCTATTTGCGCCACTTCTATTAGGGTTAGAGACTTCTGGTTAAAAGCATTAGATGCGCTGTGAAGAGGACTGCAATCAAACAGAGTTTCAGCTTTATAGTCTAAATAGAATATTTTTACAGGCAATTTTCGGCAAGCAGGTCTAATTTCTCAAAAATGACTTTGAGATACAAATAAATTTTTTAATCAAAATCCATCGCGGTAGGATACCTTTTTATTGTTCCTCATAATATTTGGAAATAAATGACAAAGAAATGAGAAATCCTATCTAGCCAATTTTTTTTTGCGCCATGGTTTATGAAAAAAGTTTAAATTGTCAAAATCAATATTTTTATTCCGAGCCCCTTGGAAAGCCATTTAAACTAAATATATCTCTTTCAAATTGTTATCAGCTTTTCCATGAAAGTATCTTCTTTAATTTAATGCTTCATTGCATAATATGGCATGCATGACCACTGAATGGCAGGGCAAACTTCACAGTAAAAAAAATAAGAAAAAAATTGAGTTTTTCAGATGTGCGTGGACTGACTTTCTTGTACATAACCTCAAATATTTTGAAACAAAGGCTGGTTGGGACCACTTTTTTTTACATATCCTTGCTATAAACTATATTTTGGGTCATTCTAAACTATTTTTGAGAAATCCTATCTTAGAAAGTTCACGAGTATCGAGCCACCTTAACTAATTAATTGTAATTAGCAAAACTAATGAGAGTTGAGGAAAATCGTTGCATGGTTGAAATCCTCATGTGAATTCAGGAGTTTGGAGGTGAGATTCATAGTGTTATTAGTTGACAGGAAAAAGCCTTATGGTTGAGATGATATAGTTTCTTCCACAAATATATATATAGGATGGGTTCCATGCTAACAGTATGATGAAGACCAACATGTATTGGCCTGCCTGGAAATCCTGACCAATTACCTTACCATCCTAACACCAGATCCTAACCAAATCCTAACATGATTCCTAACAATCCTAACAAAGATCCTAACACTTCCTAACAAATCCTAACAGGGACAAGACAACAACCTATAGATCTTGTGCCAGATTTTGCCTCTGTGAGGATTAAATTTTGTTAGGAAGTGTTAGGACTGTTAGGATTGGTGTTAGGAAGTGTTAGGAAATTGCTTAGAATGTCAGGATTTGGTCTCTTTGGCCCAGCACAGGCATCTGATTGACTTGCATTGTACTGCATAGGCCTGGCCTACATACATGCATATTAAAATATACAAGGTGCCTGGCTCCAGTGCCAGTACTGCCGCCTTTTGAACATGTAGTGTTGCGGACTGGACTGGACCGGGACTGCCCAGATGGCAGACAGTTCAGTATACAGGTACGTACCAGTTTCCGAGAAATTTACGCAATTTTCATGGACCTTCATCAGAAGAGGTTGGAAAATGAGCACACGAAAAAAGAAATATATATATATTGTTGTTTTTTTTCCCGGTTTTTTTAAATTTCACTGTAGGCTACAGGTCGGTACCAGTACAGACAACCTCTGGACCGGTTTTTTGCAACTGAGGGCGGTCCAGTAAGAGGTGGTGATATATATATATACTGGACTGCATGTACCCATCCAAAGCAATTCATCAAAATTCAACAGATTTTCTCACTAATTTCTATTTTCTACTCGTCTATTTTGAAAATTTGGTTATGTCTGATTATTTGGAACCACAGAAGCAGCTGGTCTGGTGGTTCAAATAATCAGACATAACCAAATTCGTTGGTTCCAAATAAATAACTTTTAAAATACTTTAATGAAACTGACCAATGACATATATAACATTTATTAAATGGTGCTGAGATTGCCTGAAAACATCAATGCGATTACATTTCAATCAAATTCAACAATAGGAGTGTATCAAAAATACGCAGAACAATTTCACCAAAAAAAAATTAAATACAATTATGTGAAAAACGAAAAAGAGCACCCCAGGTGGAACTCGAACCCACAACCTCCGGATTAGAAGTCCGACGCGCTATCCATTGCGCCACTGGGCCAGTGGCTCATATGCGGCTTATCATTGAAGTGTATCTAAACTAGCTCAAAATTTGTAAAAATGACAGTTATTTGGCATTTTGCTTCATTTTCCGGCTGTTCTACAATTTGTTTATTGCATATTCGACTTACTGCAAACACCAGTCTTCTGTTACATCATTTTGCAACCTGCTGAGCGCTTAACAGTCTGCTACCTGTACTGCTGCTGCCTTGAGCTATTTTAAGACTCATGCGATTGAAGCGACATCTAGTGATCTTCTTCTTCTTCTTGGAATTATTTTCCGGTTCAGGCGAACCGTTCCTCCCGAATACTTAAAGCTAAATTTAGTTAAGAAAGAGGTTTTGTGTCCCCCATGTCCAGGGCTAGTAGGATAATTAGCCATTTTATTTTTGAATCCCTGAGCCTCAATATTGGTTCAGGCCTTAAATCGTAACAATAATTTCACAAAACATCAGAATTTTTGAAATAAATAGGCCTAAGTGATGAAATACTTTTGCTAGTACATGAAAGAATTTTAGAAAAACATCTTGGCAAGAAAATAATATAAATTTTCCTTAAGACCTCAACCAAAAACTGGGCCCTCGATTCGGTCTGTTAAGGTTTTGTCATTTCTCATAACAAAGAGGATTTGCAGAGACTGACCCAGAAAAATGCATAATATCAAATCCATTTTCTCATCAACATATTTTTAATCCCCAATTTAATCAATACGTATGCGTCATTCCTATAGGCGTAGCAGACAGCGGGGCTAAAGAATTTGGAAAATCAATTTTTCATGGAGTTTGGGCAGAAAATTTTTTATTTTTAAATTTTTGTGGCAATTTCAGGGATATTTTTAATTTAAAAAATTTATTGACCTCCTACACCTATGGACTCATTCCGATCAAGGGTGCCTGTTGACTACCCGAAGGAAACGCGGGGGGGGGGGGCGTTCAGATGAGACAAGGCAAATCCAATTTGTGCAACCAAATTACATTATATTGACACTGACTATTTTTCTAATATCCACAAATTTCTATTAAAGACGATATATGTGTATAGGCACAGTCCCGTCTAGTGAAAATGAGAACTGCACGCTGCTGCCACCTGGCACAAAAGTTGATTTTGTATGCTACAGCATTGCTGTCCCAAGAAATAGTTCCAATTTCATTGCACATTCGCAAAATTTCTTTTCAACATTGATGTATACCAGAGTCAGACTCGGCAATCACATTCTCTAAGGAAGTAGACAAGGCCATCAGCACACTCAGAAACAGCCCCGGTTTCTTCCAGACAAAATTGTGTGATTTCCTCAGACTGAAATGATATGGACCGCTCGCAGGAGCTCGCGGAATAGCGCACTAGTCACTAGGTGGCAACACATGACAGCACAATCCATGGTCATGTTCTGATCTGCCAAGGCTGGAAAAAGAACTGGCAATGTAACAGCGGTCCACTTGTAGACAGCACAGTTGCTCTCTGTGCCCTGTCAAAAAAGCTGGTCACAAATGCAATTTATATAAAGATACACGTACATGTAGCTCAAATTATTCGCATGAGTGTCGGT
>JAPTHN010000006.1:288258-390376 GCA_026936325.1 Platynereis dumerilii | reverse complement strand
ATGGCTTTCTACCATTGAAATTAAAGACAATTTTCTTCTAAGAATAATGGTATATAAATCAAAATCATACAGCCAACAATAAGCTAGATATTTCTAACCGCGACTTTTCGAAGCATAATTTATAGACAATTTTTGACTCCACTTTGACACAAAAAGCCCAACCTAAAGCCGCATCTGATCTTATTGAAATTTTGCAGAATGTGTTTCTACGGGCAAAGGAACAATACGGCAAAAGTGCAATTGAATATTTCAATTTTTACATTTTTAGGAAGCAGACGATGCACCCTAATGTATACACTTCATTCCCATTTCACTTGCCCATTTTGGTTATTTCATCATATTTCGCACACCCATTGTATATGCACCGATGAATTTGTTTAATAAATGGAATCAAATCAAAAATCATTCAAGGAAGTTCCGCTGTTGAAAACTTGGTGGCGCTGCTGCCTACAAGTGGACTGCTCTTGCATTGCCACTTCTTTTTCCAGCCTTGGCAGCAGGGGTGCCGGAAGGAAACGAGGGCAACAGGGGCGGTCAGTCGAGAAAGGGCAAATCTTATTCGCGCGATAAAAATTTAATGTAGTGGCAATCATAATTTTTAATATATATTTGAAAATGTTTGCCTAAATTCACTGTATATTAAGGCCTTATAATGTTTTTCATTTGAGACTAAAAGGCAACATTGCCCCCCCCTGCACCTCCTGGCCAAGGGCAGGAGGGGCAATTGCCCCCCCCTGCCCCCCCTGTTCCGGCACCCTTGCTTGGCAGATCAGAATATATCCAGACTTGTGTTGCCACCTAGTGATTAGTGTGCTTTTCTGCGAGCTCCTGCGAGCGTCAACATCATTTCAATCAGAGGAACACACACAATTTTGTCTGGAAGACACCGGGGCTGTTTCTGAGTGTGCTGATGGCGTTGTCTACTTCCTTAGAGAACGTGATTGCCGAGTCTGACTCTCGTATACATCAATGTTGAATAGAAATTTTGTGAATGTGCAATGAAATTGGAACTATTTCTTGGGACAGCAATGCTGTAGCTACAAAATCAACTTTTGTGCCAGGTGGCAGCAGCATGCAGTTCTCATTTTCACCAGACTGGTGGTGCTGTATGTACAGACATCGCTCCTCTGTAGGTAAATCAAACAAACTATGGAAGCCTCTGAAAACCTCTGAAAATCCTCAAAATTAGAGAACTCAACATACCATAAAGCTCTAATTCAAAACTGTTATACATGGCATTGATAAACAATGTTATTTCACTGTTTAAACTACATTTTATATTGTTTCCCAATTTAAAAGATGGTTTTATAAACTCAGCAATATTAAAAATGCACCATTCCAAAATGGCTAAAAATAGTACTTCTTTTCTTTCAAATTTCAGAGAAAAATTTCTTTTGGAAAAAAGACAAAAATTAAGAAACATGCACTGCAAGCTTAGCGCACATCCCAGTCTAAATCCTCCATTTTTACCATCAGAACAAAAAACAGCTATCTTTTCCAAATTTTGGCCGAAAAAGTTTCTTTGTGCAAAAAAATATTTTTTTAATAAATAATAAACTGTGACTCATGTTAAATGTAAGATGTGAAGGGGTGTGCTTTTTAAGAACAAAGTAACTTATAGTAAAATATGAGGTGCCTTTTAGGCAACATGGGGGGTGTGCCTTTTGACATTGGGGTGCCTAAAAAGACCCTTTTTATCCCAAAAATATTTCATCCTGTAAAAAAGAAAAATGATGTGTAATATTTCGCATCTTAGGCAAAGTTTGATAGAAAATGTCTTTTAAAATGCAAAATCTAGTCGAGCTCTGACTGATACATTTATTAGTAAATATCATCCTGATATTCAACATCTCCAGTAGGGGTGCGTTTTAGGGCACTCTCACCTACATGCCATAAAAGCGACAGTTTTCTGCCGTAGAGTGGCACTTTGATGTATTCATTACGGTAGCTGCCGTTAAAGTAACACAGCAGGTTTTACAGTGTTGGCCTGCCAATATTTTGAAAAAAAAACAAACATTTTGCCAAATAATCCATTAACATTTTCTATTCAACACGTGTGAGATTCATGTATTTTAAATGTCATTAAAAGTTTTTTGTTTTAATCTGGATCGATCACATATTATGCTAAAGATCATGTTATTGATTGTAATTAGCTCTGACGCTTGGCCAGGAACATGTACTGTAACTGCTCCAAAATTGCAATTAGATCAATTGAGGGTCAAAGGAAGCTCAAAACATAGCAGGCACGCCGGACTTGAAAGGCATAGAAATGAGGACAACATGGCAACTGGTCAAGGCATGTATCCTCCCAATCGCCACCTATGCATGGGAAGGAGTGAATAGCACAAAGAATGAAAGAGAAGACCTGAAGAAGATTATTGACAACCCCATCAAAATGGTAATAATGACACCCAGATCAACCCCATGGGAACCGCTTTACCAGGAAACGGACCTCACTGAGATCAACCACATTATTAACCACAACAAAATCCTATATATGCACAGTGGGCAAAGGTGGCAGCACTGTCCATGCAAAATGTGGCTGTCTGCTTGTGTGAGGGTTCCACAAAAAATCACTTTTTGACATTTTAACAAAGTGTCATCCACTGCTTGCATAACAAATAATTAGACCAACTTGAATTATCTAACACAGTTACAGATTAAAATGTCATTAATAAGAGAGAAATACTCCAATTTAGCCTTCTGTTTACTGCAGCTGGCTGTTCCAGCACATGATCTGCCTCCCCCTGGGCCAAATTTCAATTGGCTTCAAACATGATTCAAACCTTTCAAATGCCACAATACAATTCACTCAGAGTTCTCTAAATTACTTTTCTTGACTTCTTTGCGGCAGAAATTTCAGCACAAAGCATGAGGAATAATTCTATAAAATTATTGTAGTCACTTCCTGTGATAGTATGTTTGCAAGATCAGTAGAACATTGGGGCCAAGCCTGCATGGGTTGCAAATCACTGTGGCAAAACTGGACGAGGGTAACTGAGTTACCCTCGTCTCTAAAATAGCCTTAAATATTATGTAATGATGAATATGAGCTTATAGGTGATTGTACAAGTTATTCAAGTGGTGTATAACCATTATCAGGCGTTCAGAATAACATTAAAAGAAAGAGCAAGTGCCGATTCAGGCTGTGTGACTCTAGAAATGGCTTAAAGCAAGTCCGAAATGACGAGGGTAACTGCCTCTCGAGACGAGGGTAACTGTAACCATGCTTGTTGCTATGACGAGGGTAGTTGCCCAATGTTCCCAAAGTTAATATCCATAAACTTCAAGTGGATAGACTATTATAATAAAGAAACATGCAAGTCACAAAATTTCAAGATCCCGTAATCAATTTCAAAATCTTTGCTGTTCTTTCGACAATATTATTTGATAAGTCAGTAAAGTTTACCATTTCACTTGCTTGATGGGATGGGAAAAAAGGATATTAATATGTGACTCAACCAAAATTAAGGATGAACAATTTAATGACATTTAAGTGTCAATACTGCCCGCCCCCCTACAGGAGCTTTTGTTAAAAATTCAGGTTTTTTTTAGAGAGTAGTGATAAGGAATGTTTGTTTATGTTTCTATTCAGGCATGCATAAAAAGTCCCTTTTTCAGTACTTTCGGTTCACATGCTTCATTTCCAGTTAGTAATTCCTAAATTTTTAGCTTTCATTCAAAATCAGTTTTTTTTTCCTGAATAATATTTTCAAAAATGTTCGTGGGGCAGCTGTTGGATTTGTTTGTGTTTTATGCCTCTGCAGCACCTTAGTGGACTATATCGAGGGAGCAGCTTTTGGAAGTCCTGTGCTTGTTGTGTGAAGTTCGTGAACATCTCAAAAGATTGATTCCATCCAATATGCCACAAAACTAATATTTCCATTGGTGCGTTTTCCATTGAAGTGCAGTCTGTGAACTGAAGTTTCAAACAATACTCACTAAAATGTAAGCTGTGTAGCCAAAAGTAAATCCTTTTTCATGAAACCGAGTTACCAATATATCGATGGTGAAAGTGCAAAACCTTGTATGTCAAAATTTTGCCATTTTTAGATTTTGGGTGGAATGACTATTTCAATATCCAATACATGTTGTCAATTGGTCACCTTGCCAGTTTGCTGTTTTTTGAAGCTGTAACAGAATGATTTTACCATGGTTTCACCAAACCTTGTATGTCGATTTGTTCCAAAAAGTGAAAGTGCAAAACCTCGTAACTCAAATCAGAACTTAAAAGCTCATATTTTCGGATATTTCAACTTTTTTTGAAAAACAATGATTGCGGCACTTTCTTATGGCTCTCTGGAAATTTCCCTATTAAAAAATCTATACCTCCCTGTATTTGTTTTAGTGATGTAGGCTATTGAAAAGAATTGTTCATAAAAATTTGAAAAATTGCTATTTTCCTCATTCTTGCTATTGTAGCCAGTAAGTAAAATTAGCAGTTGTTATTTATTATGGTCAAATCATAATTAATACTGTGTAACTATAGATTGGAAGTACATTCAATGCTGCAAGTTGCTTAGAAATGTGATAAATGATCGAGTTACGAGGTTTTGCACTTTCACTAACTTGCAAAATGTGAAAGTGCAAAACATTGTAACTCTACATTTTCATTAATATCTGATGGTAGCATCAATGCAGGGGTTAATTACCTATGACAAAAAATTATGCTAAAACAGGGTCTTACTTTCTATAAATCACGTAGAGCCTAGCTCGCATATAAATGAACATTACCATAACAAGTAAAGTACCCTTTAAAAAAGGGTACTATAGCGACTGTGGTCTTTCCCTCTTTTAAAAACTGTAAAAAAGTTACTAACAGGCTCTGTTTTGAACGCATTTACTTGGGTACTTGGGTTATATAAAGAGTTCAACAATAAGTATTCCTACAAAAGCTTCAATATATCAATGATGCTCTTTGATTTTTATGAAACTTGACAAATTTGTAGTCCTGCAATCCATGCGCTGAATTTTTGTTTGAGTCAGCTGACCCTTTGTGTACATACTCCTCTTTAAAAAAATGCTAACTCTTTTTACAATCTTCTGATCTTTTTAGCCTACGATTATATCTGCGTAAATATGTTCAATGATATGCGTCATGTGCCGAAATGTAATGGGTCTTATCTTAAATTAGCAATTAACTATTATTATTAGATTTTTTATGTTTTATTTATGATGCTTTAAAAGGGTTCATAAGGGGGGGGGGGGGTCCACCCACCTATTGGTTATAGCAGTATATACATCTGCTCGGGTGGCATCCATCGCAACATCTATTGAAATTGTTATCAAATTGTAATATTTATGTTTATATGCTGTGTGTACATATGTTGCGAAATAAAATTTATCCTATCCTATCCTATCCTACAGCAGGATGTTTTTCGATTCCTGAGTGTTTATTGGTTGACTTGTGGTTGAATCCAAAACGAAGCTGCCTTCAGAGAGGCATCTCCACAAAGTGAAATATGATTTATAACTGCAAAATTTTACAACATATAGATGCATTTTTTGGATTGAAAATGTATGAAAAGGGAAGGTTATAAATATGTTCAACCCAATAAACGAAAATGTTCAAAGGAGGATCTGTTCAGGACAGGTACTACTAGAGCATGTCATCTTAGTTAGGACCCTAGCTGGTACAGTGCAAGTAATGATGCCTATTTCTGGTTGATTAGGTGTTGGTAATGTGTGGTATGTATGTATGATTATTATATATGATATGAATGAATGATATTCCAGATGATAGTATGCCATACGTATAAATTTTTACAGAGATTTTTGCCACATTTTTCTATCTAAGCATGTTAGAAGCTGGAATGCTTGAATCTCATGATTCTTGTCAGTGCAAAACAGTCAGTGTATTCATGGCTTATCATATAGGCCTATTTTACTCCCGGGGGGGGGGGGGTACTCACTCAGTAAGGGTGTATATAGAGACGCCGCTGGATGGTTTAGGTTTTTTGGCCTTCTTAATCTTGGATTAAAATGGTTTTGGTTTTTTGACAATTCTGATTAATTTGGTTCTGGTTTTCGCAACCCCAACATGTTTGGTACCGTTAGAATCGGCTTCAAAAGAGGATTAAAATGGTTTAACAACCATGAAGATTAAATTGGTTGCCAAAAATTTTAGTGAAGGATTAAAATGGTTTGTGGTTTTGGTGCAGTTTCCGGATTAAAATGGTTCTGGTTTTCAAAATTGCCGTGGCGCATCCGTATGTAAAAGTCCGCGAAGTACCCCCCCCCCTGGGATTTTACTCTAAATTCTAAGAAGTGAAAAATATTTTTCTTTCAACTTCGATCTTATTCTTGCATGCAGTACAGTAATCATGGTAATTGGCAGGTTCTAGTTTAAAAGTCACAACAGAGCGTGCACATGTAGGATCGCATGCAACATCTCTGTATTTCCCAGATCTGAGATGTTACATATATATAGGGTTAGGTTTAGATACAGCCATTTACATAAAATAGATACACACTGCTTGCTCTAGTACTATGCTTAAATAGAGAGCTTATCTGTCATAATAAGCAGACTTACATTATTCGGTGTTTAGTATTTTTATAACCCATTTTAAAAGGACTATATGGTGTAAAATTAAAAATAATCAGTTACAGTATATGTACACATTAATGGTGCAAATTAAGAAATGGCAAGAAATTCAAATAGTTCATTGGTCTCTGTGTAATAATGGGTGTGTATTGTCAATGCTCATAGAGCTGATTCAGAATTAGTGTCTAAAGTGCAATCTAGATTCACGCCTTCGTTTCAGCATTGATCAAGTGTAATTTAGATCAAAATAATTCTTGGCACCTATCAATTCAATTGACTTAGATCAGAAATTGACAGTAAGAGACTATAAGGAGCGCCGAAATTAATAGCACTTACATTAATTGGCCCCCATAGGACTGACACTGAGTTAATTGAACAGTTAATTACATTATCAAAGAAGTTATTCATCAAAATCTATTGGAGGCGACAAAATTAATAACATCTTTAATTGAGCTACACCCCTGCAAAGTCAATACACACATTTTGATGACGTTTCACACGGATTTTGTTTCGCGCTAGAACTGGCTAGCTTGTAATGCTGTATATTGTAACAAACTTCTTATAGGAAACTTTTTCTTCCAGGTTTAAAGGTCGCTATAAAAAATTATCTGTGATAGTTTTTTCCAATTTCTGAAAAACAGCTTTATTTTACTTACGAGGTTTTGCACTTTCACCATCGATATGCCCTTTAAGACAATAGCCGTGAGGTCTGTACCAGATTTGATAATTATTGGACTATTGGAACTTAGAAAATTGTGTTGTTTAATGATGTTGCGTTTTCAGTGATGCTCAGTCTGAATTTCAATGAAGCGTCATAGCCTGGCAGAAAAATTGATGGTGTTGCTTAAAGATCCGAATAGATAGATTGACAGGCAGAAAGGAAGATAGTTAGATAGTCTATCTAAAACACCCCTTAAAGTGCCCACCCGTTTTTTTTTAACTGTAGGGATCAGAAAAGAAAAATTCGAAAAGAACATCTCTTCTCACCTTTTTTTAGACAAATCTTTTACGTTGCTATTTGAAAATTCAGCACCTGACACTCCAGTGTTGTAGTCTGTATTCAAAACCATTCTTGCTCATCTGTAATTTGTCACTTTACCATACGGAATTGATCTATGAGTTTCTCTTTGCAAACTTTACAGGTGATTTCATTACCATGCGATTCTTGTCATTCACACTTGACTGTGAGGAATCAATGCTAAACTAGTGCATACTACGTTTGATAATTCCAATGTGTGACGTTCTGTTGTCTTTGAACCAATCAGATCAACTAAATATGTCATGTATTTGTTGGGTCTAGAACTCAAGAATCGTGTACTAATGAAATTACCTGTAAGGGTAATTCCGTGTCATTTCATCAAATTTCAGAAAATCTTCCCACTCGACCGACTCAGAATGCTTTGAAAATTTGCCAGAATGAAGGTTTCTCACCTAAAAGCACAAATCCCAAGTAATACAGTGATATCTTGAATAGTTTCTCTGAAAAAAATTCATGAAAAATTCGAGATTTTTCATGAAATTTTCTAAGTCCAGAAATTTGAAGGCATATAACTCAATCAGTGTAAAACCTCGAGACTTGCAATAAGACAACATGTTTTTAATGTAGCCCAGGTGTTATAATGCATTGTTTCAGCCACCTCAATGCATTTGCCCCCATTCCATAGGTTATTGAAAAAATCAGAAAATTGCAGTTTATTCACATTTTTGTCCCCAAATTTCTCAGTCAATATAACAAGTGGAGACTTAATATCATGGTTGAAGAATCTTTGCTATGACTTCTTAACATGTGTACAGTATCAAGCCAATCACACAAATATTCTTGGAGAAATGTAGTCTGAAAAACTGAAAATGCATAAAATTGGTCAACTTCTGACCAAATTTTACAAGGTATAGTAGCCTATACCAAAAAAATGAATACACTGACCTAAAGAACAACATCACATGCGTTCATAGAAAAAATTTCAAGTTGGTATCTTTTGGCGTTTTATCTACATAGATTTTTATACATTTTTTGTTTTTGTAATAAATGGGCATTATCTGAAATTTATTTTTAAAAGATGTACCAGTAAATCTGCTTAGTGAGCAATTTTAATGTATTCTGCTATAATTAAAAGTTGTCTTTGTGCATTGCGTTGGTTTAATTCAGTAATATTGTTTATAGTTCAGCTTTTAAACTGGTTTATTGTTGTCTGAGGCCAGAATGCACCTCAGTCCAAATTCCGCCTTTGGCGTTCTGGTTTTGCCAAGTATTATCATGGCTTATACCATTCGACACCTCTGTCAGCCAATCACATTACAGTATTACAGGGGAATAATTCCCATATTCTTTGTTGTCCAGTTATCCTCTCATGTTTGAGTGTTTGAGTGTTTGTCTCATGGTATAAGCCAGTTATTCACCATGGGATCAGGAATATGTGTTTATCACACCTCGGCCTAAAGGCCTCAGGTGATAAATCACATATTCCCTCTCCCGCGGTGAATAACCTTTACATATTTGGTACCCAGCACAAACCATTTTATTATGCCTTTACCAGACAATGTGGATTCAGCAATTGTACAAGAACATCATCCTCAGTTTTTTTATACATTTTCTTAAGAAAACCCACATTGATTACAAAAGAATATGGAGATGGTCAATTAATTTATTAACTGACCTACTCTACACAAAGCAAAACTGTGGTCGTTTAACGTCGAAGATGATGTGCATTTGATAATGCCAAAGACAATTCAAGATATTTTCGTAATACATCCGTGTCTTTGACAATATAACAAAGTTTATTTCAGGTAGCTGCAAATCTTGTTTTCAGTGTAAGAAAATCATATCAATATGTCATTGACAAGATGAAGTGCAATAGTGTGTATAAAAAACAGCACAAAAATGTTTTTGCATGGCGATAAAGTATCAATATGACAAATTGCAAACTTGAAACAAGACAGTTTTGAAATTTAGTGTAACAAAAGCACCAACAGATACCAACTTGAATTTTTTTCTGTGAACACATGTGATGTCATTCTTTAGGTTGGTGTATTCATTTTTTTAGTATAGACTACTATACCTTGTAAAATTTGGTCAGAAGTTGACCAATTTTACACATTTCCAGTTTTTCACTCTTCTTTTCTCCAAGAATATTTGTGTGGTTGGCTTGATACTGTGCACATGTTTAGAAGTCATAGCAAAGATTGTTCAACCATGATATTAAGTCTCCACTTGTTATATTGACTGAGAAATTTGGGGACAAAAATGTAAATAAACTGTAATTTTCTGATTCTTTCAATAACCTGTGGAATGGGGGCAAATGCATTGAAGTGGCTGAAAAAATGCATTATTACACCTGGGCTACATTAAAAACATGTTGCCAAATTTCAAATCTCGAGTCTTCAAACTGATTGAGTTACATGCCTTCAAATTTCTGGACTTAGAAAATTTCAGGAAAAATCTCGAATTTTTCATGAATTTTTTTCAGAAAAACTATTCAAGATATTATCATATTACTTGGGATTTGTGCTTTTCAGTGAGAAACCTTCATTCTGGTAAATTTTCAAGGCATTCTGAATCGGTCGAGTGGGAGCCATTTGTTGAATTGACACGGAATTATCCGTAAACAAATTTAGAGATTACAAAGGATATACATAATTCGTTACTAATTCTCCGTACCAGTATATAATTATAATGCTCATATTGAACAAAACTGGCTTTTCATCTTACATTAAAAATTATGTTGAAATATATCAATTAATTCCTGAGTGCCATACTTATTTTTATGTGTCTGTGTTCAGCTACTTCAACAACAGCATTCACTTCTAAGTTCTAATACGATTGTTCAGATGGCTCCCTGTAAACGGACAGTGTCCAGTCCACTCATACTACATGTAATTTTAAAACTTTGTGTATGAGCATCTCCTTTTGCAACATTGTTTCTTCCAATTACACCAGGAACTGTTGAGCTATCCAATTCATCCACAGTAGTACAAATGTATTCTGTACGTTTCAAATATTAACCAGATGATAACTCTAAATGTATGGCTTAATATGATATACTTGGCTTAATTTGAATGTGGTATGAATATAATGTACACAAACACACCACAAAGCTGTCCTTCTTTATGTATCCATATTGGTTTAAAGCACAATTTACTAGCAGTTACCCTCGTCACCAATCACAGTTACCTTAGTCATTCAATTTTGAGAAAAGCAGTTACCCTCGTCCTTCTTTAACATGGGATCCAATGGGATGACCTAGTTTTTTCAATTAATTTTGAGAAATTGAGACGAGGGTAACTCAGTTACCCTCGTCCAGTTTTGCCACAGTGAAATGATTGTACACTGTATGTGTGATATCTATTCTATTCACTGATCCCCTTAATTGCTGCTTTTCATTGACTTTAATACATGTGTATCCAAACATTGAGGAAAATAGCACAACAACAGTTTGAACACAACTTTTAGCTGAAATAAACATAACTTAAATACACAAAGCATTTGTTATTAATGATGGTGGGTTAATGCACTTATAATCCTAAATGGTTTGCTAATCAATGTCAACTTGATTCATAGTTGTTTTTGTGTTACATAGTTGATTGTTTCAGTTTTCTTCACTGAAAAAGTAAACACTTCAAGTGACAAACCCTATAGAACCTCCCAGGAGTTCATGTCAAAGCCTATGAATATTTATATTTATACCACTGTTTGCTTTTTCTGGCCAATAAGAAGCCAGGATTTCGCTCTGATATAATGCATATCACAGCTCATACACCTGACCATGATATTGCATGCTTGGCTGACTACAAGTTGACAAAATTGAAGGAAACACTGAAACAAAACTGACCAACAAAGGATTAAAACTGAACAACACAGTCAGTAAACAAGGAGGAAGATTGTATCAAGTGTAACTGGTCTCAATAAAAAGGCTATATTCACTCTCTTTTATAAATACCATTATCTGAAATAATGATCAAATCTAAGGTCACTTGATAAAATAGTACATTTTGGATATGTAAGCTGCAAAAAAAATAGCGGAGCAGCAGACCAACAATTTTGGCCCCCTTTGGCAAGCTCAAAGAATTATTTTTTCTTCTTAATTCGGGGGCTGCCGCCCCCGAACCCCTGCTTCTTCTTATTTCGGGGGCTACCGCCCCGAACCCCTGCTCCTTGCTTTCTGTTATTGTTCAAATGTCTTTCATAATTTAAAAATAACATTTGCCAAGCGACTGTAATAATCAACCTCCCCAAAGGGACCTTGGCTGAGATGGCTGCACTATCGACCTACCTATCTATCTATATATCTATCTATCTATCCGTCTATCAATCTATCTGTCTATCCATATCTATCTATAAAATTAATCAATGAAATTAATGTATTGTGTTATTTCCATCTATCTATCGATCTTTCTATCTATCTTTCTATCTACAAAATTAATGTATTATTTCCTGAGAACAAAGAATTCTGACCTGTTGCCTTCAGGGCTGCCAACCTTCAAATGAACTGAGGAACATGAATGTGCAACAAATACAATGAAATGTTGTCAAACAAGAAGGATTGAAGGCAAACAAAGGGATTTAAATTAATTTGTTTTGTACTTAGTGGTATAAGTTAGATAACACCCTTGTTTGTGACAATATGCAATAATCCTCGGGCTAAAGCCCTCGGATATATTGCATATTGTCACAAACAAGGCGTTATCTATTACATCTCTAGCTTTGTAGGCATGTATATGGAAAAGATAAAAAACAGCAAACAGTCCAATCATGACGGCCATCAGAGTCCTTGAGTTTTCACAGCAGTCCCTGTCGGATTTTTTGTCTGACATGGATCTGAGACAGGTTGGACATTTGTAAATGTCCAATGGTTTTTGTGTGCACTGCATTATAAACACTAATTATTTTCTGCATCAGAAAAGGTAAGTTTTGCATACATTTTAGGCGAAACGGGACTTTTACACACCAATGACACATGAGTGTAATTCAAAGCTCGAAGTGTGTCTCAAGGAGAGCGCCAGATTTGTATCAAAACGAAGGTTTTCCAATTTCCAGGTATGATACAATTTATTTACATTTATAAAGGACTTTATCTGCATATATATTGAGCTTAGAAGAATGGCATTACGTAATTTTACATGTCAAACAGGGGCAGATCAAGGAATTTTGAAAGGGGGAGGTTCAGCGGCGAGACCCAAAGGGATGGAAAATCTTAGCTTGAAAGGGGGGGGGGGGTTTAGGTAAAGATGCATGTAATGCAAATGTAGTATTTTAGAAGTGTTTTAGATTCACCTAATTATCATGCAAGTGCTAATTTGTGGGTGCAGGTGCTTAAATGAAGCTTTGAAAAATGATAAGAACAATTTAGAAGCAGCCAATCAACTTAGGGGAGATCGGGGTAAGTTGTGCTACCCTATGTTGCAGTGACAAACAAGAGTAAAGAATGTGGTGACACTCTGTGCCCATTATTATGCAACATAATAAAAGCTGGTAAATAATTACTTTATACTGCAAAAAGCTTCATTTAAAAATGTACTTTATTGTTGAAAACTTGATATGCTGAGAAGCGAGGATCATCAGTAATATTTCTCATTATATATAATGATTAACACAATCAAGTTATGTCGTTCTGGCCCATTGTTGATAGCATAGGCCTATTTGAAATGTTGTGTTGTCAAATTTAATCTAGGATTTTTGGGCATGATTTTAGTGTCACTTTATTTAGTATGATTTATTTCTCACAATATTTTTGCTGACTGCTATGACTTGCCTTAGGCATGATGTGAAATGAGTGAGACCAAAATAAACTTGAGTCAAATGTGTTATTAAACACTCAAAAGAAACTCATAATTCTAGTGTCTACCACATTTGATTTAATTGTTTGTACGTGTAGTAATATATCAGCTTATACAAGAAACATTATACAAGTGATGGCCTGATTGGTATAAATTAACAGGTACAATGCAAGGTTTTTGTCTTAATAAACTGGGTGGAACAATTTGTCAATGATGTGGCACGTTTTAACCCACCTCATGACAAGCTGTGAAACAAGCACAACTATTAATGCATGATTAGGCCTATGGCCATGTCCCTTGCTCTTGATTACTTCCAATTTACTTTACATATTTAGACAATGCTGTAATGGTGGCAGTATGGTGAAAATATTAAAAATGGAACAAGACCTCAATCTCTGAAATCCATAGGTGTAGGAGGTCATTTAATTTTAGGTTGCTGCCCAAAAAATATTGCCTAAATTGTCAAAAAATAAAAACTTCCAAATTTTCTACTTTAAACTGCATGAAAAATCGACTCCCCTCCTATGGCTATGCCCCAATCCAAGAAGCAAAGATGATGACCTGAGAAACAATGGAAGTTTGAGTTATAATGTCCGAAAACAGAGTTAATTGTAATTGTAACTTTCCTACACACTGTTGCCCAACAAAAAAATATTCGCATTGAAATAACAATTGTTATTACTGGTTTTTAAACTATGGCTGTACAGCCATATGTTTATTAAACTATGGCTGTACAGCCATATGTTTATTAAACTATGGCTGTACAGCCATATGTTTATTGTAATCCAAATGAATTTCCCTAATCCTATCGCTCGACGTATCTCTTTTAATCTGCCAAACATACCATCCAAATTTGACCTACCCTTCTATTTTTACCCGACAATTATGCCCGGTTATATATCGTCCATCGTAGATGCCTCTTTGTTCTATTTGCCGACTCGCTTCGTAATCTTTTTGCGGCGTCCTCCAAAAACCGATAAACCATTTTATCGCGGCGTCAATCAAAACACAACCGTGACGTCACAGAAAAGTTGATCACGTGACCGCGCACAATGCCATTCTGGCGCCAACTTTCGGGCGGGCACGTTGGACTGATTTTGTCTCCTTGGTTAGGGCTCAATTTTATGGTATTTTAAGCAAAATACGACGTTACCACTGGGATTAATGTTTCTACATGTGTTTCTACACAAAATACACAGGATAATGGTTCGTTATGGTTGCTGCAACCTGCCTGGCGAGTGATCTTAGCCAAAAAACGATCTCGAAGTTGACGCTCGGAATTTGTCATGGCCATGGTGGCCAACCGCAACGGACATTTCGGCGAAGTTGCCGTGGATATTTCAGTGATTTTAATGCAAACTTGGTTGAATTAGTTCGCCCTGGATGTTGTGCATCACAAGGAGTTGTCCTGGATACACTGGTGAAGTTTCAACGGCCGAAAAAACGATCTCAAAATTTGACAATGGTTGCCCAACTGATCGTGGATATTTCAGTTATTTATTGACATTGGCCTAAGGTATGTTGAGAAATTATTTGTTGAATCCCTTGAAACACTTTTAGTTGATTGTTAGATGATTTTCGGATGTTTAATGCATCGAATTTGTCGGAATTTATATGCGGAAATTAACTTCCGGTTGTCATTTTTTTGACAGGCGACAAGTGCAAAAAATGTTGCGGTCCGTGGCTTAACTTTGCGGTAAATTTTAACCAACTTCTACTGAATTCTCAGCAAAAATATGCGTATGTACATGTAGAAGAACTCAATATCTACCAGATAAAAGTTATTTGAAGCCGATCTGATAATTGGTTGACTCATAAACTTAAATTCTGCAATCGTCAATTAGTCGGAAAAGATCGCAAAAATATATATTGCCTGTCGCCTGGAAAGAACTGATTGTCGCCTGGTTGGTACTGCTGTATGATTTCTAAAATTCCTGTCACCCAGTTGGTAGGATTAGCAGTCAAAACGCCTACTGACAAAAACGCCTACTGCTATATCTGACAATGCAAGAACGGCAACACAAAAACGCCTACTAATAGATGTCAAAAACGCCTACAAGTCTATACCAAAACGGCTACATTACTTTACAAAAACGCCTACTGTTTATAAAACTGTGTTAATAAGTTTTAATGGTAATCAACATTTCTATGCTTGTCAAAAAATATTCAGGGCAAGTGTCAGAAATTAAGCAGTTCATTAGTAGGTGTGATTCACTGTGAATGAAAAACCGTGTCATTCACTGTGAATAAAAAACCAATTAACTCCAACATCTGACAGCCTTTGAAGAGCAAAATTGCAATTATCATTGTATGTGCAGGTCTGTGACTTGATGACAATAGCAGTTTTGATCAAATATTGACAGTCAAACTTTCAACCCAAGTGGTATTGCAATCGTGATTCTGTAGTATTCTACATGAACTGTGAAACCTGTCATTTATTATGATATGACACTAGATTATGTTTGGCAACATAGAATACTGTAGATGTAGATTTGAATTTTTTGATTTTTCGATTTTCAATTCTTGATTGACACATGTAGGCCTATCTGTATTTGATATTTCTGTTGTCATTTAAAGTTTATATATATAGTACAAAGAAATCTTTTCAGAAGTGAAATGATGACAGAACAACACTTGATTTGTAAAATTGTTTAACATTGAAAAAAAAAACCAAATAGTCATTTTGGTCAATCGGAAATAGCCGTTTTTGTAGAGTGCAGAACTTTGCCGTTTTTGTGAAGGCCAATAGCCGTTTTTGTACTGTCATGCAAAAGAAAAATAAGCAGTAGGCGTTTTTGACAATGCTCAAAAAACCGTAGGCGTTATTGTCTGTTGCCGTTTTTGTTTGTTGCCGTTTTGACTGATCACCGTTGGTAGTGGTATGCTGTCACCTGGTTGGTGGTCGCCTAGTTGACCACACACCGGGAAAATCACTGCATGTCAACTGTGCTGTGGCTTGCCAAAAATGGTTGTCTCGATCACAGGAAGCGGTTGTTTCGCCCTGGCAATGTTATTGGTTGAAAAGAGGGATTCTTAATGATCATTTTGATATAAATTGGACTTTTCCATGTACGTTTAAAGCAATTCCTGAGCTCTTTGAAGTTGCAAAGTTGAAATGATGTTTGGACGCTCGATTATCGCCCAATTTACGTCGTGGAAATTCGCTCACGGTGAATAAGTGGTCATTCAAATCACATTGTGATTATGTTAATAGAAAAACTGGCATTTTTCTGAACAACTTGATGTCATTTTTGTTGTTCTATGTTGAGTTTTCATATCATTTTGGTCACATCAAAGTTGAGAAATGAAATTTTGGCCTATCTTGAAGTTGAACTGTCAATTTGTCAAAATTATTAATTAGTCTGTGTCTGTTAATGGATTAAATTCACCAATCATTAGAAAATGAATAAAAAAGGCATCATCTCTACTTCTGTGTGTCCCAGAAACCTGCGGTTTTTTGCTGATTAGATAAATCTTAAAATTACACGCAACTAGAGATGAAGGGCTATTATTGCAGCCTACTTGTATTGACCTAAAATAATTCTAAGTAGTATGTTAATGAGTTGGTAGTTTGGAGTTTTTTTTTGTGTTACAGTCCACCATTTTGAAAATGATGTGTATTGTGTTTTCTGCATGCAAATGAGCTGTCCACCATTTGGAAAATTATGTGGATTGTGTTTTGTGTTTGCAAATGAGCTGATCTGGAACTATGTCATCACTACAGGTTGGCATCTGTTCAACCGGATTTGAAAGCATTCTTGACTTTATAGGCCTATTAACTCAAACCTGGTTGAATTAGTTCGCCCTGGATGTCGTGCATATCCTGGAATTGTCCTGCAGGCACTGGCGAAGTTTCAACGGCCTAAAATGGTTGTCTCGACCACCGTCAGAAGTGGTTGTATCGCCCTGGCAATGTTATTGGTTGAATAGAGGGAATCTTAAGGATCAAACCAAGGAAAAAGAAACCAGAACCTGCAGCTAAGGTAAATATATATATGTTAAGCAGTTATTGAAATATAAATATTAATCTGTTACATGCTACTTCAGCAGTAGAACATAATGAAGATGTAATTATACACTTAAACCTAAAATGACACATGACATTGTCTATTAAAAAAAAATTGGAGTAATTCCGTAAATGAGTGTCCACGCACCATCATTCTGTATATTTAAAAATGCCTATATTTTCAGAATGCATCCCCGAACATGCATTGGCAGGCCCTACAGACCTTGGACCACCTGGGATTCACTCTCCCATCTCCACTTTATGGATCGCCTTCCCCCGTCCCTCCTCCTCCGGGATTCCTTTCTCCCTGTGTGATCCCCCCTCCCCTGGATTCGGATCGCCAATCCCCCTCGACCTGGATTCGAGTCACCCCTTGTACACCTCCCTACACCTGTGATCGCCTCACCTCCTCCCATTCTAGACAGCTCCAGGTAAATATTCGAATTAATGCTGTTATCATATAAAGTGCAATTATCTATATCGGTTATAAATGTATATCATAGCATAAAGTTGTTTATATTTTCAAATATCATACACACAAATGTAAATAAATGCATAAAATTTTTTAATTGTATAACAGAAATTTCAACTTTATGTGATTTTTTTTATTTATTTGCAGGCAGGACATGCCCTTTGGTAATCCACCTTCTCCGATGCCTATGGACCAAGAATTGGACTTTTGCAGTCCATCCAGGTAATTATCAGACTACACTTAAAGGAATACTTGCTGAAGCCCTATATATATCAATTCATATATAATTTATTACATAAATTTCAGCTCAGTAATGAAACTTTTTTTCTCTACTTGCAGACAGGACATGTCCTTCGATAATCCACCTACTCCGATGCCCACCAGCCCTGTAGCAGACTTCGGCAGTCCACCCAGGTAATTTATAGTAATAATATTAAAAAATAGACATTTATATAAACGCTTGCGTGAGATAGACTTATTTGTATCCACCTAGGTTTAATAAATATGTTTATATAAATGCCTTAGTGAGATAGACTTATTTGTATCCACCTAGGTTTAATAAACATGTAATTATTAAAATAAGTGGCTCTTCAGTAATTTTTTTTCTTTTTTATACAGTTAAGATACTGTGAAAGTCTCAGCTTTACCCCATCATGCTGATGGTATACCATTGTCTACCCTTGTTACTGATTGTTGCTGATGCCCCTGGGGACCTTAATTACCCTTCACTGAGCCTTGCCCCAACAGTCCCCATATCACTGGTGGTCACTGGGTGTTACCCCAATACAGATTTGAAGACACCTTGTAGCCAAAAATCCCTGGTCCCTTTAAGAGACCCCCTGTTTCCCTCCCTTATCACTTGTTAATTGCTTATCTTGCCTCTGAGGAACTGCACAGGTATCTTTATCTTAATGAATCTTTAACTTTTAGATATAGATATAAGACAGATGTGATAAGGGCAGTCCTTAGAATTTGTTCTGATTAGAGAATCCATCATAGAGGTATGATAAATTACTGAATTAAATTATAAGAAAAAAAAGACACATGGCTGAAACAAAACTGATGGTCGTCTTAAATTTTAAAATAGTAAATAAATAAATAAATATACAAATCAATCAATCAATCAATCAATCTCTATCTGTCTATCTGTCTATCTGTCTATCTGTCTATCTATCTATCTATCTATCTACTATCTATTTATCTATCTCTATCTTTAAATCTATCTTTGCATCTATCTTTAAATCTATCCTTCCTTCTATCCATCTATCTATCTATCTATCTATCTATCTATCTATCTATCTATCTATCTACTTTCCTTCTGCATTTTCTTGACATTTACACAACTTCTATTTTATTTGTGAAGTTACCTGTTCCATACACTGGTAAAGGAATGGCATGATACTCTGATTAGGACACAATCAACCAATTATCTTCATCAGATTATGCATTATGGCTACTTGAGAGGCATTCTGCATATCTATGAAGTAAGGAGGATTTTCTAGTAAACTATCTTAATCAAGAACATATATGCTGGACCCTGGGCAGTCACCTCAGGTCATTTATCACCTGTCTTCACCCATAGAGCTGCCATCTCTTATCTGTCTGTGCCCTGTACCTGAGTTTTCTTTGGGATGTCCAAGCTGCTGGACTGACTTTTTGCTCTTTCACTCTTAATTAGCCCCACCCTCTGCTTACATTATCTGATAACTGCCCCCTTGCCACCTAAAATGGTTATGCAACTGCCCCTCTTCTTTTGCCCCTCTCTTCTTTTTTCAAATCTACTTATCAAATTTGCTTGATTGCTTTACAGCCTATTTGTTTGATATGCAACAAGCAGGGGCCCAGATTCCCGGTCGTCCGATCGTCCGAGACGACCAGATTTCGGGAAGGACGACTACATTGCTTCAAAGTAGTCGCCCGGTGGACGACCACCGCCAAAAATGACCATGACATGGTTGTTAACTACCTTAAAATCGCATAGAATGAACTCGCTTCGTCTCGCTGTCACTGCGTCGCCATTTTTCTTGTTGACGCTGCCACCTCATTAGATATGCACGACGGGACGCTCGGCTCGAACTTCGGTCATTTCCGGCGTCTATTTTAACCAATCGGCAATGCACGTGTTGCGTTCGGTTTACGCATATCATTATCTTTCGCGCTTCGTATTTTTCCGTTGGCCAATCACAGGCCGCCTTCAGTTTCCCGCCGCATGTTAATCATGAATATCATTACGGCGACCAATCAAATGAGTCCCTATTCATCTAATGTTAACAATTTTGATTATTTCAAATAAATATTTTAATATTTGGATCCGTTAGTTTTGGATCCTCGGCTGAGGGATCCAGCTAGGCCTAGCTATGTCCAAGCAACAGAAATTGTTTTCCTGGCTAGACAAGGAGGAGCCACCCCCTCCAAAGAAGGCAAAAACGAAGGAGGAAAAATTGGTCACACAAAGAAAGTATGAGAAAGAATCAAGAACCAGGGCATTCCAAGAAATCTGGAAAAAAGACAGAGACTGGTTGCAGTTTGATAAAGAGAAGCAGTCCATGTTCTGCCTTCACTGCACCGAAATTGTGAAGCCAACCCTTTCCAAAGAAGTGAACCTGAAAAAGAATTATGTCTTCATTTCCGAAGAAGGCTGCACTTCCTTGAGAGTAGAAAGCATCAAAAAACATGAAACCTCCCTCTCTCACCTGAAGGCCGAGAAGACCATAGCTGCCAGGGCTGAACCAGAAAAATCAGAGGCGTTTAATGCTGTGTCGCTCCTTAACAAGAATATTGAGAACCGCCTGAAAGTCCTTTTTTTGAATGTTCATGCTCTTGCAAAAAACAACAGGCCCTTTTCAGGTAAGAATTTACTGAAATGCAGATTAAATTACAATAAAAATCTGTAAATTGGATTAAATTACAATAAAATCCGTAAATTGGATTAAATTACAATAAAATCCATAATTCATTCAATTTTGAAGTTTTGAGAGTCCAAAGGTATCTATAGGCTGACAGTTCAACTTGGTTACTATAGTAAATGCAATATTTATTTCAGACTATGTGTGGATGGTTAGTCTTGACCGTGCAAAGGGCCTTGACGTGGGTGCCACTTATCTAAACGAGGAGTACGCCAAAACGTTCTGCAGATTCATTTCTTCTGATATTTTGGACAACACCATCGAAGAAATCAACAAGGCAAAATTTTTGTCAGTGATCTGCGATGGATCTTCTGATAGTTCTATCACCGAACAAGAGTTGTTTTATTTGCGATTTGTCACACCTCAGGGGCAAGTACAAGTTCGATTTCTTGGAATAAAATCTGTAGAAAAGGGAAACGCTACTGGTATCCTGGATGCCCTGATGGATAGAATATGTCAGGTCATGTCTTGGGAAACTTTCATCTCTAAATTTGTTGGGCTTGGATGTGATGGGGCAGCCGTAATGATAGGCAAGAGGGCTGGTGTTTCAGCATTATTGCTACGTGAGCAACCCAGTTTGCTTGTTGTGCATTGCTTCAATCACAGACTTGAACTTGCGTTGAAGGATGCCATTAAGGACTGCCAGCTGTATGACAAGGTAGTTCGTAACCTTTTGGTTTCCCTCTACAACTTCTATCATCAAAGCCCGCTTAACAGGTCCATGCTGAAGAGAGCATATCGTTCGCTGGATGATGCCAGAATGGTTCTTCCTACAAGGGTCGGAGGTGTAAGATGGGTTGGGCACACCGTTCGGGCAGTGAGCAACTTCATCAAAGGTTATGATGCTGTGAAGATGCACTTGGAGCAGATTGGACAGACCGAAGGGGCAGAGCGAATCACGACAGCTGCATCTCATGCTAAAGCAAGGGGGCTGCTGCCCCAGTTGAAGAATCTTTCGGTGATGTTGTTTGTGTATTTCCTGTTAGATGTTCTGAAGGTGCTCGAGAGCATGTCATCCGTTTTCCAAAGGCGTACTTCCTGCGTGTCTGATATCCACACACAGATGAGGACTACAATGTCTCTCCTGAAAAAGTATGAAAAGTGGTGAGTTTATAATAATTATTTTTATTTCGTTTTAACTTCTATAACTCAATTATAAAGTCAACATGTCTATGAAATAAATTAATAATTCCAAAAGACTCTTCACAGTTGTACCAGTATAAGAGTTGGTGCAGAGTTTGCATACATAGAACAATTTGAATGATATCTAATTCTTATCCAATGCATTTTTCAGACTAATTCTACCAATTCATTTTTAGTGACAGTCCCAACCTGAAGGGCTTCAAAGAAAAAATGAACAAGTATGATCTTGTGGGCAGTGACGTGCAGTTTCAAGCAGCCAGGAGAAACCTGCTGAGGAGCATCACAGACGCACTATCAACCCGGTTCAGTGACAGGGATGCTGGGTTGGTAAAGGCAATGTCGATCCTGGATTTTGGCACTTGGCCTGAAAGTGACACGGATGGTGCAAATAAATATATCTTAATAACTCTTGATCGGTATTCTTTTCAGATTTTCTTACTGTTTCGAGCCATTCCAGTTAATTTGATTTTGGGTTTATAGGTTTTCATTGGATAATTGGATTTTTTTATGTTTCAGCTTGTTTTTTGTTCAGTTTCACAAAAATTCCCATCATACAATTATATTATAATATTTTTTAATACCCCACTCTCCCCCTGTATTTATCATCAATAGGTCTGGACATTCTGAAGTTATCCAAATTTGGTTAATTACAAATTTCATTTTTCAGATTTTGGATCAGAGGCAATTCAGCTTATCGCAGAACATTACAACAGTGTCTTGGAGTCTGGTGGATGCGAAATTGACAACCTTCAAGTTCAGTGGGAGTCAGTAAAGGCTGTCATGTTCAGCGACAGTGACGAAGCTAACCTTGCTAATGCCCAAATGACCTTAACTAAGTTTCACAAATTGTTTCAGGCCAGCTATCCCGATATTGTATATTTGTTTGATCTCCTTGCTACAATTCCCGCATCCAGCGCTGAGGCAGAGAGGGGGTTCAGTCAGATGAATCTGCTAAAATCAGAAATTCGAAGCGTTCTTACAGATGAACATCTCAACCAGTTGATGAGGATCAAGTTGGAGGCACCTCCAGTTGGCATCTACGATCCATCATCAGCTATTCAGAAATGGAATGGAGGGGCAAGAAGGAGGCCAACGTTCAAATCCAAGATGAGAGTTCCGCTGGAAGACGGAGGTGGGGATGAACATCTTGTGTCAGCTTTCGGGAGTGCGGAGGAACCACAGGACCCTGTGCCCGTGGAAGAAGATGTTCAGGACCTTATGACAGAAGAATCAGATGTCATGACCAATGAAAATCTACGTTTTGTCATGACTGAATCGGATATTCCGGAGGGGGACTCTGACATTGAACTTGAACATGATGAAAGTGATGAGTCTGAAGATTAATAGGCGGATTGGTTTTCACTTGAACTTGAATTTTGATTACATGCATTGATTTAAGTGTAAATCTCTAATTAAACCATGTGGCATGTTGACTTATTTGACCATTTAGTTATTAATCAATTTTGTGGATATATTAATTTATGAATCTAATTGATTCATAAGTAAAACCGTTCAACTTCATCATTATACGAACGCGATAACGCCGATAAGCCGATTTCACCGAGATACTATGAGTTTGGAAGGACGCCCAAAATTTTGGAAGGACGCCCAACTTGTCCCAGGTTGGGCGTCCTTTGGACGCCCAAGATTTCGGGGCGAATCTGGGCCCCTGGCAACAAGAGAGGACAACTTCATGATGAAAAATGCATTTTGTGATAGTCCATGAAGTGGCAGCATCAGACATTTAACATGGAAACAAAGGGGCTCCTTGATTAGTCATGATAAGAGAAGGCTGTTTGATTCTTATCTTAAAAATAGTTTTTAAAAAATGCTCTATGTTGTTTTTGAGCAATGATATTTTTTTAAAAGGCCTCTGTAATAAAATACATCATATTTGTAGAGCTCCAATATTAAGTATAACATTTATGGATAAAGTGAACCTCCCCCCCCCATCACCCCACCATAAACAGCAGACATGGAGTATGGATGGATGGATGATTGGGGCTTAGTGTACTGTTTTTATGCACTTTGGTAAGCTAATTAGGACAGGAGGACACAGAATGATGCAGGCACAGTGCATGAAAGCTGCAAACTAAGATGGGGGGGGGGGGTTCATTAAACAAAATAATCCTGCCCCCTGTCCTAAAATCTGATATAACCTTCATACTTCTATTCAGTAAAAAAAACAAAAAAAGAACATGTAGCCTACCCCACAAAAATTCCTGGATCCACCCCCTGCATGGACTTCATTTTGACAAACCGGCCACGATTTTCGAAATGAGGGATTCAGCATTGATTTATATTTAAAAAAAAAGCCCAATCTTTATTTACAAAAATTAGGTAGATCTTTCATTCATTTATAATGCGAAAATGAACAAGCTTAAATTCCAGGAAGAGTGATATTCTCTCAGCCAAATAGTCTGGAGTAAGCCATATATCATTTGACTGGATATGAAGACTGTTCTTCATTTTATTCAGTCGGCTAAATAATGAAGTACAGTATTTAATTTGCTCAAGCAAGGAAGAGCATTCTTCATTTTCGTCCTGAATTTGAGAGAATGAAGACCAGCTTTTATTTTGTAGAATTGTGTAGAAATGAAGAATGGTCTTTATTCTCAACAGTTGTGTAATCTATACATAAGAATGAAGAACGTCCTTCTTGTTCCTTCAGAATGAATGCCGGTGTTTATATGAAAGTGCAAAAAGTCTATGAAGTACGTATTTCATTCTGGGGTGGAGAATGGGCTGATTTAATTAGTCATAACTGAAATGTGTATGAATCTTTGAATCAAAGATATCATGTCTTCACTCATCTATTTAATTTATATTACTAATTACTATCTGTATGCCAACCCTCTTAAGTCCCTAACTACCCATCTATCTATCTATCTATCTATCTATCTATCTATCTATCTATCTATCTATCTATCTATCTTTCTATCTATCTATCTATCTATCTATCTATCTATCTATCTATCTTTAAAATGGAATCCACCATATCTCTATCTTGACAGCAAATGTTGAGTATGCCATATGCCATCAATTACCTCATCAATTACCAACCTTATCACCTGGTTATTATGTTATCAGATAAAGACAAATTGTTGTTTCATGCATTTACAAGTCACTTACATGTACATCACAAACTTCTAAGAACAAGGGCCAGTCAATTCATGGGGTTGACCATTTTTAAAATAACTTGGGTTTTCTTTGAAATGGTGAAATATAATTAAATGTTGGGCAGTCTTGAAATAAATAATTTCTGCTTGGGGTATTTCTTAACAAGGTGTTGCTTGATTTGGGAATAAATATTTGCGGACTTTGTTTACTTGAAATAAATAAATAATTACTTCTGCCACTAAGGTGAAATAAATAATTTCCCCACCAGGAAAACTCCAAGCCCCCCCCCCCCCAATATTAAATGGTTGCCCCCAAGTACATGTGCTGCAATTTCATAATAGACCCGCTTCACTTATTGCTAAACACTGGCCCATCATAACTTTAATTAATTTAGTGAGTCAATATCAGTGATGTTATAGCCAATAGCTTGAGACAACTTAAAGATGACGTTCAATGGCAAATCACTAAAGGGTGTACTTACTTTCAAGAGTGACTGTATGACAGCTGGATCTATCTGTCTATCTATCTATCTATCTATCCATCTATCTATCTATCTATCTATCTATTTATCTAAATTTATCAACCTTCTTGTTAGTTATTAATCATGGAAAAATTCAGTGAACAACAATTGTGTCTTCAATGCAGCCAAGCCTATATCAATGCACAAATTGTATCATGCCATGATATTGTTCTGAATCCATTCAGGGTAAAGATAAGGAATGAGATAAGTTGGCCACCATTTAGTCTTAAGGGGGGGGGTGTTATGTACTGCTGGACCATTGTTGTATTTTGCAAGGAAATAACTTGATAGATAGATTATATCAATCAATCAATCAATCAATCAATAAATCTATCTATCTATCTGTCTATCTATCTATCTATCTAGATAGATAGATATCTATCTATCTATCTATCTATCTATCTATCTATCTATCTATCTATCTATCTATCTATCTATCTACTGATAGATGGATAGATGGATAGATGGATAGATGGATAGATGGATAGATGGATAGATAGATAGATTTATTACTTGATTGATTGATTGATATAATTATCTGGATAGATGGATAGACAAGTTGTTTAGTTGACTGGTTGATTGGTTAATAGATCAATAAATTAATTGACCAGTTCAATAGATAGATATGATATTAGGCCAGGATACATATATCTAGACACAATAGGTATAACATTATTAAAGATAAAACTTTTTAAAAATCAGAATTGTTAGACACAGACCTTGAGTGTTTACATGTGGCAGCAGGAATTTAATCTGACACTCTAAATTATCAAATGAACTTGGCTTCATCAGTGTGACAATCTACCAAAGTTATCAAAAGTTGCCCTATCTTTGAAATTGATAGGAATTTCCTTAATGAAGAGACACTATCTTCTTAGTAGATAAGTTGAGATATGCACCCCAGGTGTCCTGTGCAGCAGTATGGGTCTCTTTGACCACCCTTTCCAGCTGCCTAACCCCTTCTTTCAGCTACAAAGGGTGACAAGGGGCTACAAGGGGCAACAAGCCATAACGATCAGCAAAGCCTCATAAATTAATTAGTGAGGAATGTGCATCAGTAAGGCCCCATCACACCCATAAGGCCCAGTGACATGGGGCAACATTGGCAATATCATGGGGAACTTTTGATTAAGTGTACTGTATTTGCAGACAGGACACGTCATTCAACCTACTCCAATGCCCATCGACCATGAAGCAGACTTTGGCAGTCCATCCAGGTAATTATATGTCATACTACATTTCAAAATGATTGATGGTGATAATTAAATGATATAATAAAATGATATCAAGTAACACTTGTAAATGATTAGAAATATACTTGTAATTGCACACACTATTGTCTTAACACTTGTGATACCAGTACTGTAGATGATTAGAAGTAATTGCACACATAATAAATGGTGATACTGGTAGTTACATCATATTATTTTAATTCACTTGTTGGGTGTTGTGGGACTAGTATTGTAAATAATTGTTTTTCTACTTTTCTTTGCAGTGCCGAGATCTCCTTCGAGACTCTGCCAACGCCAATGCCTATGGATCATTATGATTCGGACTCGGGACATCTCCCGCCAATCGCCGACCCTTCACCGTCAGATGAAGAAGAAGACGGTATTCTACCACAACCAACAGAGCTGAGCGACACAGAAGACATCCCCTCTGACCGGCCGGCTTGGTCGACCGTTGATGGAGGTTCGCAAAAAACGAAAGGAGAAACTGTTGGATGGACTTGGGTAAGTGTTAAGAATGAAAATGAAATTTTTTTTTCAAGTTAATAAGTAATTTTATCTTTAATGAACTTATTTTTTCATTGCCCATATAATGAAATGTTTATGATATATGGTAACATAATTTATCATTGTTTGATATAATTTCAATGAAGTTGGTTGGGTTAACATTTGCTTTATTGTATTTTTTTTTTCCAGCTTCAGCTATGTATTTTCTCGGAAAAATACAAGCGGAGACACCACGTACTGGCGATGCAGTGTTAGAAATAAGAACCGGGTTTGTCCTCCAACTGCCATTCAGAGAAAAGACATCTTTACCAGCGGGCGGAATGATCACAATCATGAAAAACTTGATGGGCTGGATCTAAAAGTGAAAGTGACTGCAAAAGCAAAGAAAGTTGCCAGAGAGAATGTAAGTGAATGATTAGAGAATAACTGAGAGATTGTGAATTTATTAATTAAAAGACAAAGTCAAGACTGATTGAATATCATTTATATTTATCAAAATTGCATTAAATATTACACAACCCCTTAAAGGTACAAACTTGCTGTGAAATTGACAATAACAAGATACTTGCTGTGAAATTAACAATACTAGACAATGTCAACACACAATAACAAAATTCATTCTATTTTCAGAGAAGTATTCCGGACCGTTCGTGACGCCCTCCTTCAAAGAAAGCTGCAGATACGCTTACAGACGGCAGTGATGGACTTTGAGTCCGCCGTATGGAAAGCCATGCGTAGTGTCTTTGCTCACGCTAAGACATGCGGATGTGCTTTCCATTGGGGACAGGCCGTAGAGAAACACGTAAGTATTTTGAATTTAATCTAAAAGAAAAATACCTTTTTTGTCAAGATGTCCATAGAAGCAATGATCATCTTTTCAGTTTCTCTCACATTCATGTCTTGTAGTGCAATGAATGAGGCTACCAAGTCTGGTCTTTATATACTGTTTACTGAGTAGTAATTGAGCTCAGAGTTGACATGTGGTGTTTAATGATTGTAATTACTCATTGAGCTGTGTCAAAGAAAGTATCAACTCAATTGGCTTGAGTTGACAGGTAGTGTCTAATGATTGCAATTACTTATTCTGCTCAGTCAGTGTCAAAGGTAATACAATATAACGTATTTGGCCTTGTGGTTTTAATCAACACCAATTCCTTTTTAATTTGGGGTGTTTGATATTTTTGGGTTTCAAAACATTTTGGTTTTCTCTTTTACCGCATCATCAGTAGCAATCAATTAGTTTAATTTAAAAAAATAGCAGTAGGGTAGACCTGGGCTGGTTGTCTCAGGTGCAGGTTGTCACAGTGTGTTAAACTTAAACATACTACTATTTCTATTTAAAGCATGCAGGAGCACTGCCATTCTGTATGAATGGCTAAAGGGGAGTGACTTAAATCTATTTGGTGAATATATACCTATATCATTCGAAATCTAAATGTCCTATTGGACATTTTTAAAAATTCAGAATTCGGGCAGGTTGTCACACTTTCGGGGCAGGTTGTCACACTCTCGGGGCAGGTTGTCACACTTTTGGTTAAGAGCTCGGATGCAGGAAGTGGAACTCTGTAGGGCAGATCTTGACCAAGAAAAGTTATTTTGGACATATGAGGAATCATTTGCTTGCCCAGTGAAGACCTTAACAAACATGCTACTGTGTACAAGGGAGCTACAAATGAAAGCTTACCAATCAGCAGGAAAGCATTCTGATCTGGAGTTTTACAATTTTTTTTTGCATATTTTACATGTAAATTTGAAATCGATTTATTTAAACACAATGCAATGTCTGCATACATCTTCAGTCATCAATAGCAAGTATAAAGCACACATTTATATTTGTGTTAGTTTTTTATTGAGAGATATTTGGTCAATGGTGACATAGATACACTGAATCAGTTGTGAAGTTGTACACCTTTCACCCTGCATGTAAAAGGTTTTAAGATTTACAGTTGTTTCATGGAACTTATTATTTTTTGCTGTATTTTCAGAATGCATCACCACCAAACATGCACTGGCAGGCCCTCCAGACCTTGGACCTCGGTTTTGCTCTTCCATCACCACTTGGATCGCCTCTCTCTGTCCCCCCACCACCAGGATTCCTTTCTCCCTGTTTTCTCCCCTCCTCAGGACTGGATTCGGATCGCCTATCCCCCCCCACCCCTGGATTCGAGTCACTTCATGCAGGTAGATGTTTACATCAATATTCAACAAAAATTGTTAAATTAATTGTTGTCTAAATTGTTTTTGTCCCAAAAATTGTTAAATTAATTGTTGTCTAAATTTTCTGAATTCAAACTAAATCTCTTTGCAGTGATGAGGACAGGTAGATTTTCACATAAATATTCCATAAAACACGAGTTTTTGACCCAAAAATTGTTAAATTAATTGTTGTCTAAATTGTCTGTTGAATTCAAATAAATTCTCTTTGCAGTGATGAGCACATGTCGTTCGAGAATCCACCAACTCCGATTCCTGTGGACCACATAGACTTTGAATGTTTTGACCGTCCATCCAGGTAATTACATTGGTTTATAATACAGTTCATTTTATGGATTATTAAAAGTAATAATTATAAGGACATGAATATTGAGAGCAATAATGACATGAATATTATTGAGAGTAATAATTACATTAATTTTAGAACAACAATGTCTAGATATTAAATTTTTAAGCATCAGCTACAACAGTAGCTGATCGCTTCTTACAATTGTCGTTTTGGTCGCTGGCAGGCTGTTGCCACACAACGTCCATGATTTCTCTATTAATCTGACAAGTTAACCAACCAAATTCCTCCTGGACCTTAATTAGCCCCTAACCACGGGACAGTGTTATATTCCGGACATACGAGTGCTTATATCTTCTGATTCAAGCCATTTTATTTCCCTCCTCATCCCGCGCATCCTTCCTCGTCCGCCATTTTTTCTCAACTGGATGTCCGACAACTTCGGCGTCTGACGAAGACACCCGAAGTATCAAATGCGATTCTCATTTGTTGATTTTAAATATTTCCTTGTTGCCAAAGTGAACTAAAACCACCATTAAAACTTATTTAAAGTCATCTTTTCATAAATTGCAGCTTTTTATTTGAAGAATAAAAAATAATTCCTATTATTTCGGTCGGCCAATCAGATCAGGGGGTTTCTATGACGTCATTAATAAGCGTCCGGGATTCCAATATGGAGGATGTGGGAAGTGAGAAGGTGTGTTTGCTGACAAAGTTTAAAATGAACTGATCAATTACGGCCTTGCACATGACTGTCAGGTATTCCACACAATCAAATTAGGCGCTATGGAAATTGTAGACTAATTCTTTTATTTTTTAAAGCATTTTTGGTGATAATTTTTCCGAAATTCTGTTTTATCGCTCAGGAAAATATCGTAGTACTGCAGCGGTTGCGGTAAACAGTGCGTGCATCATCTGGAAACACAATTTGTGCTGTTAAATGAGCATTGTTCTACAGCTATTTGGTGTACAGAAATGGCAGGCCCCATTTTCGAAAGCTCAGATTTTGTGTTCCCTCATGGTAATAAGGATTTTATGACAGTGCATAAAATTGAAGTTCCTTCATGAGTATCCTGCCACAATGGATAGTGATACTGCTATCATTTTATTAAACATTAGATCATTGACATTTTAAGAAATGTTTATTTCCTCAGCTGATGCTTTACATGCTTTGCATGGTTTTTTTTTTCTCTCTTTAAAGGGAGGATATGTCGTTCGATAATCCACCAACTCCGGTCCCCTCTGACAACGATACAGACCTCGGATGTCAAGTCAGTCCAACCAGGTAATTGATTATAAGGCTATAATTTAAAATGATGTTTATGTTTTCAGTTAAAAAAAAAGTTAATGAACAAGTAAAAGTTAAACTAACTCTATGTAAATTTGAGCCGGACTTGAAACTTGAGACAATTGGAGATAGTTTGCTTATTAAATGCTGATTGTTATACATAAGTAAAGGTTAAACTGTTATGTTTATCAAGTTCTGATTGTTCTACATAAATGGAAACTGAGAGAATTGGAGATTTATCAAATTCTGATTGTTCTTTTATTTATCTTTGCAGGGCAGAGATCTCCTTTGAGGATCCGCCTACACCAATGCCCCTGGAGTACGACTCAGACTGGGAGCATCTTCCGCCCATTGTCGAACCGTCACCCTCGGATGAGGAAGAAGATAGCATCCTGCCTCAGCCAACCGACTTAAGCGATGATGAAGATATCCCTTCGGACGAACCGTCATGGACCATCGTAGCTGGCGGTTCACAGAAAAGGAAGAAGAAACTCCTGGATGGACTTGGGTAAGTGTTACTGCATTTAACTCAGACTTTCTCTAACAGTTCATCTGTCATGTAAATAAGTCTTTTGGATTGACTTGGGTTAATAATGTTACTTTACTGTTATTAACTTTCTCTAAAAGTTTATCTGTCACCTAAATTATACCAGTATTCTGGGTTGACTTGGGTTAATAATGTTACTTTACTGTTATTTAACTTTCTTATAAGTTAATCTGTCATGTAAAATCCATAGGTCAAATAATTTACTTAAATCTTAAAAGTTCAGAGCAGTAATTTGATATATATTGTTTTTCAGCTTCAGTTATTTATACAACCGGCAGAACGCAAGCGGCAACACTACATATTGGCGATGCAGCGTTAGAAACAAGACACAGGTTTGTCCGGCAACCGTCATCCAGAAAAGCGATACATTCACCAAAGGACGTACCGAGCACATCCACCAGAAGCAGGACGGCATAGCCATAGACCTAAAAGTGAAAGTGACAGCAAAGGCAAAGACGTTTGCCAGAGAAAATGTAAGTAATTTCAACAACATGGTGTAAATTTATACTTTATTATAATAACAGAATGATGCATAAATATTCAGTGAATAAACCTGAAAACCTCAATTAAACATACAGTAAATTTATACTTTATTATAATAACAGAATGATGCATAAATATTCAGTGAATAAACCTGTGTTTTTGCCAATTAAACATTGACCAAGACTTTACAGGAAATATATACTGTTATTTCATGCATAAAAATGATTATTTCAGGTGCACAAGTCTGCTGGGGACATCGTGAAAAAGAAACCAATGCCAAAGCCAACCTTCCTTCTCTACTTGGTACCACCCGGGCTGCAAACGGAGCAAGAGAGAACCTGAGACCCAAACATCCGTTCGACCTAGACTTTGCACATGGTAAGGGCTATTCCATTTAAAAATCTGGGGGGGGGGTGGTCAGGTTACATTTTTGACCCCCCCCCATGCATCTAAAGTGAATTAGTTTCGACCCCCCCATGCATTAACTTCGATTTTTTTGGAGACCCTACATGCACCAAATGCGAATTTTTTACCCACCCTACATGCATCAAATCCGAATTTTTTAGACCCCCTCCCACGACAAACATTTTTTGACCCCTCCCTCCAAAAAAAAAATCTCAACCCTACATACATCTGAATTTTTTTAGTTTTTAGACTGAAAAAAAAAAATCTCAACTCTGCATATGAATTTTTGAAAGAATCTCCATCAATGTGTTGAATATGTCTTTGGCTGCACTGTATGACGTATCAACTTCAGATCCTAGCCTATCTCAGATGGATGGATGGATGATTGGGGCTTCGCGTCCTGTAGTTTTGCACTTGTACTAAGTTGGTAGGCTAATTAGCAGGGGAAGGACACGGCAATGAGGATTTGCATATTAAAGTTGGGTAAATGCCTATCTCGGACACGGTCATTGGAAAACTTGCTTCATATATAACTAAGAGTTCTAGACTGTGCCTATCTCGGACACGGTCATTGGAAAACTTGCTTCATATTTAACTAAGAGTTCTTTGTCTAGGCCTGATAGCTAGATATTCTCTTAACTCGGACAGAATAGTACAGTCTATTTTACTCCGACTTAAGCAAGGTTTACTGTTCTCCGTGATATGACGCAGGTGAAGCGAGACTTTCCAAAATTCTTGAATTTATTCCTTATTTTCCAAAAGGCTCTCTGTGATATGATGGAGGCGGAGGCAGTTCACCGCCGTGATATGATGAAGGAGGAAGTCAAATCCTCCAAAATTCTTGAAATTAATATTTATTTTTGGAAGGGACTTAGTTTTCCATTTTTCTTGGCATATTTTTTGTAGCATCTCGATGACTCCATACTGAGTCAGATGCTTCTCCGTGTGGAGGCGGAGGCCTCTCCGTGATATGACGGAAGTCTCTCCCTGATATGATGGAGGCCTCTCTGTGATATGACGGACTCAGACGGAGGCAGCAGGGAAAACTCTTAAATTTCACAAGATAGTTAAAATTTCCCCATTTAGTTTCCAGTCAAATTATTCCAGGAGCTCCATTGATCCAATAGATGATTTTCTCAAGAAAAGTAATTTTATTCAATTTTTGGCAATTTCTGTATCAGTGTAACTTGTCTTGAGGCAGAGCTCCTTCTCTTTGGAGTCCAGGTTGTAAGATCACATGTGAAACATCCATTACACAATATGTATTGCCTCCTAAGATCCGGCACAAGATCAATAGCTGATCCCACCAGAACTGTCAGATATATATTTTATGTCTTACAAAGTAATTCCTAACATACTGAAGAGGATATAAATAACCAGGAAATACCCAGTGGTTCGCCTGGGGAGAGGCGGTACATACATGTATAAGAAGAAGAAGAAGCCTAGTCAGCCAAAACAAACATGGCTAAGTTATTTCCCAGTAAGTCCTGGTAAAAGTAGTTAACCACTTTAGGATAACCATGTTAAGCTTTTATACAATCTGGCACAGCTCTACATCCTCCAGCACCTGTCCAGCACTAACTGCAGGAGGGTAGAGCTGTCCCACTGACACAAAATGCGACGTCCGGCGTCCAGGGAAAACCACCAACTACTACTACTACTCGCGATCATGCAAGATGGCAAAAACATGGTGCAAATTCGTCTGAAATGATGGTTTATTTAATTTCTTGTAGCAAGTAGGTAGCAATACTTTATTTAGTAGGTGTCTGGGGGTCGGAGGACCCCCTACATACATCTAAATCGAATTTTTCGGGTCCCCTACGTACATCTAAATCGATTTGTTTGCTACCCACCATACATCTAAAGTGAATTTTTGCCGACCCCCCCATCCATCTTACGAAAAATAAATCAACCCGACCACCCCCCCCCCGGAGTTTTAAATGGAATAGCCCTAAGTATTACTTGTGAATAAGCTTGATAACTTAATATAACTTGTGTACATTACTTGTAAATATTTCAGTAAGTTTTACATACATGTGCTACATGTCAAGGAAGTCTTTGGTAAAAAGTAAAACTTGGACTATAATTGTGTCTATTGTCTTCCAGCTGAATGAATCGCACTTGCCTGAGAACTTCTTGGTATCAGACCTGAGAGTGGACCAGAAAAGACATCTCATATTGGCTACCGAGACACAGTTGGAGTGTTTAGCTCAGGCTAAGACCTGGTAAGGAAATAATATTAAAAAAATAATGATTATCCTGTATGAATATGTAATGAGATTTTTTTAGCTATATTATTCGAAAATATAATATGAGGTAAATAAAGTACTTGTCCTACTGTATAAATAATTATAAATAATGGCTATTAGGCCTAAATTTCATTAAGTGAGAACTGACTGGCTATATTATGCAATTGGTGGTGGCTGGCTAGGCAAAATTTCGGCGGCTGAGCCCGCAATCGGCAGCGGTGCAAGGGTCTACTTCCGTCACATCACAGAGAGGCCTCCGTCATATCAGGGAGAGGTTTCCGTCCTATCACGAAGAGGCCTCTGCCCAAAGAAGCATATATCTGCCTCAGTAAGGAGTCATCAAGACACTACAAAATATAGACCAAGAAAAATGGAAAAACTAAGTCCCTTCTAAGAATAAGTATTAATTTCAAGAATTTAGGAGGATTTGACTTCCTCCTCCATCACATCACGGAGAACTGCCTCCGCCTCCATCATATCACAGAGAGCCTTTTAGAAAATAAGGAATAAATTCAAGAATTTTGGAAAGTCTCGCTTCACCTCCGTCATATCACCGAGAACAAACGGTAAACCATGCTTGAGTCAGAGTAAAATAGACTGCACTAATCAGTCCGAGTTAAGAGAAATATCTAGCTGTCAGGCCTAGACACAGAACTCTTAGTTAAATATAAAGCAAGTTTTCCAATGACCATTGTCCGAGATAGGCAAAGACCCAACTTTAATATGCAAATCCTCATTGCCGTGTCCTTCCCCTGCTAATTAGCCCACCAAGTGCAAAAATACAGGACGTGATAGGCTAGGATCTGAAGTTGATATGTCATACAGTGCAGCCAAAGACATATTCAACACATTGATGGAGATTCTTTTCAAAATCCATACATATATGTAGAGTTTAGATTTATTTTTTCTTTCGGTCTTAAAATAAAAAAATTCAGATGTATGTAGGGTTGAGATTTTTTTGGGGGTAGGGGTCAAAAAATGTTTGTCACAGGAGGGGGGCTAAAAAAATTCGGATTTGATGCATGTAGGGTGGGTAAAAAATTCGCATTTGGTGCATGTAGGGTCTCCAAAAACATCGCAGTTGATGCATGGGGGGGGGGTCGAAAAAAATTCACTTTAGATGCATGGGGGAGTCAAAAATGTAACCTGATTTTTAAATGGAATAGCCCTCATTCAATTTAGATAATTACCATAATCTACAGTGAAATGTAACATGTATAATTAGGTAATAGCACTAATGTGAAACAAACCTTAACAGCTAAGCAAAAATGTCTTCTTATCATCACCAAAAAACTTATCCAAAAGACATTGATTTGCTGCGAAAAATTGCAGGTCAAGATCTGAACATGTATCTTCTGTCAGTATGTTAACAATCATTAACAAAGTACATTCTATTTTCAGAGAGGTGTTCCGTACCATCATAGACGCCCTCCTTGAACGAAATCTGTCAATAAAAATATTCAACGTACATGTTCACCATTCTACGATTTATTATGATGTCTATTCTACGTACGAACTCTCGTCGAGAATATCTGGTACCGGTATGTGCTTCGTTTCTGTCAACGAAAAATTCGTTCTTATTTGTGAAATTTGACAGTGATTGTCATGCAACCGGCAAGTCGCCTGGAGCTGTCAAAATGTGTCAACGGTCGAACTTTTGGTCTATTACGATGTATATACTAGGAAGAACTGTCGTCGTTAATACCCAGATGTGTACTCTACGTTTCTACCGTCGTTTTTGTGTATTTTGGAGACAATTTCAAATCACAATTTTATTGCTCATGTTGATACACCACATGGACTGTGCTCAGCATGCACGCTCGTCAGGAGCTGTCAGTTGTCCGTCAACTGCTACAATTTGATGTCGAATATTTCTACGATGCTACAATTTAAAATGCCAGTTAATCTGTTCAACGATTCTACAAACGAACAATCGTCATGAAGAAATCGAAATTCATGAGCCGCTCATGGTCACGTTTACCTGTCAAAACGATTTGACAGTTCTACAATGCATTTGTTTACGTTAACTTATGCTCGCCAGTCGTCAAAATTTTCTACAAGATGACTTTCACTTGGTGGATCCGCAATCTGCAAATTTCTACAACAGTGCTATATGACAAAATTTTGTCAAATTTATGAACTGTCATTTGTTGTTATTGACTGTCAATTTCTGTTGTTATTGAATGTCAATTTCATGAACTTTTGATGTTGATTGTTGTTACCTGTGACCTGTCATTTTGAAATTTATGTTTTCAATTGTTTTGTGATTGGATTTGTCATTGATTGATTTTGTCATGAACTATTTGAGTTTTCACAAACTATTTTATTTGAAAGTTATTTTCACCTGTCATTTAAATGTCTCTGTCATTTGTGACCATGTTTTGTGAAATTATTGTCATGTTCTCATGATTACTACATGTCATTGTCAACTGTCAGTGAATGTCATTTTACTGAGATAACTCAGATCACGCCATTGTCCTTAGCTAAAAAGAAAACTCTGTGCCCCGATTTTGCTGGAACTTACGACGAGGATCTCAATTTCATCCGATTTTCAACTGAAATCAAACCAACGTCGATTATTCGGATTAATCAGTTAGTCGTGAGAGCTCTTAAGTGTGCAGCCATTGATTAAAATTATAGTAAACTGAATCTGATTTATTGAATTCTGTGTTTTATTATTTTTGTGAGGATATGAAAATGTTTACCAACAATAGCATGTGAATTTCATCCAATCTTGGGTGTCAAAATCGAATGGGCTTATATAAAGTCAATTTATAAATTGGAAAAGGTCTGAAATATGTCATTCAGCGATTTTGATTCAGTGTGTTTGATTTGGCCATTCTGTGGAGCCCTATCTCTTGCATCTCTGGTTCTGAGTCCCATCTTTTGACAAACCGTTTATAATTGTGCATAACCTAATTAAATGAAAATGTCAACCTCTATCATTTGGCATGTGAATTTCATTGAACTGGCGCAGAAAAGCGTAACGTCCAAATATCTTGACTGAAGTTTTAATTACCGATGGTAAAATTTCACTGGCGAAGATCCTCGTGTGAAAACGCATGGAAGTCTTCATAATATATTTTCTCATGGCTTGTAGTTGTTCTGGGTATATTGGCACTCCTGAGAGATGATTCTGTTTCAAGTTTGGTTTCTTTTAATGATCTTAAGTTGTTATTGGTTTATTATTGTCAAAACCAAAATGCCAACCTCAGATGGCTTTGAATTTTCGCTAATTTTGATTTGAATATTAAAGTTGTTTATCAAGGCTTGCTGGGCAATGATGAATGTAACATATTCACTGTGTACCGTTTGCTCTATGCGAAGCGACCCAGTTAAGGCTTGGGTTTGGCTTCAGTCAACGCTTTAGACAGTTTAACACATGTTTTTTGTGCCTTAAGTGAAACTACATCTTTCATGCAAATTCAATCAAATGTTAATATAGCCAGTATGCTAGATTATATTCTCACCTATACATTTTTATATATCAAAATATTTTTTGTTGTCAAAGATTACGTGATTCTAATAAGAGGGACTTTGGAAAAATTGGGCTATATTGTGCATTTTTTGATAAAATTGGGTACTTATACTATGTTTGAGGCTGAAATATTCTCCAATGTGCTTCACTTTGCTGGTATGGATATATTTGTAATGTATCCTTAAGCTTGCAATGAAAAAATTCTACTGAAACATAATGTTTTAGTTTAGGTTTGGCTTAGAACTTACGGGTTTGGCTTTTTTGAACGCAGGTGTTGTAAATATGTATGGGTTTTATGCTTATAATTTTTTGGTTTGGCGTGTCAATAGTAACTGACCTCTATTGTTGCATTTAGCAATATGTACAAATGCAGAATAGCTAGATGCGGCCAACATTTTCAATCATGGGCAGGATGGATGGACATGAAAGAGGAAAAGTCCGTGGAAATTAGGCTGAACATCAGTGCAGAGTTTGTGGACTAAAATTTTACACAAAGACAGCAAGTACAACAAAAATGTGCAAAAAACGGAATTTGTCAGTTTTTTCGTGTACCTTAAAATAAAATCTGCATTTTTGGTACAGTCAACCCTTTTACCCTTACCAATTAACATAGTTTCCACCACATACTATGGGGTATAGGCTACGGTTTATCATGTAAAACTTGGAAATCATACAGTCAATACTGTATCACTTCGTATTTGAAACATGTATTACTATAACACCAGATACCTGAGGATAAGCACAACGACACATTAATCCCCATACATTAATGTCAGCACAAATACCACCAAATGCACAAATTTATTAATGCCAATGAGTATTAAACATTACTAATCATCATCTTCAATTAAAGGTAGTAATTCCGCCGATTCTATGTAACATTAAACATGCATTTACAGATCCTAAACTGATAGATTTAAAGTACAGTATACACTTCCAATCAACAGAATTACATGTTTTCCATAATTAAGTGAGTTTAGTTGATTGTGAAGCCTTAAACTACTTGAGGAGAGCCCTGCATTTCTTGATTAGTACACAATAACAATATTTTTTCACGGCATGAAAACTGTTTGTGTACATTTTTATAGAATCATATATATAGCTTTGAATGACAGTAAACTTGGTTGTATGGATAGGCTTAATATGACTCTTATCTTTCTGTTGGACAGCATTTTATTCAGGCGACATACAAGCTTTATAACTAACTGTGCTTTTACAGCTGCATGTAATTTCACAAGTGATAAGTATTACAAAATACAACATTCTTAATGGGTATTTTCTAGTACATCGTATTACAGCCGAGTCATGTGACCACATGCTCACCATTGACAGATTTTGATGGGGTCTGACACATTGGTCTGACACCTTCTGTTCATTTCTTGTTGATTTTTTACCTTTTTATCCAAATACCAACAACTTGCACTGCCTTCTCGACATGTTTCTATTCCAGTTTCCACTTCCATTCAGCTCTCTTTCCCATTGTTGTTGCCATCCCATAATAGTCCTAGATTTGTTTACTATCCTACTGCAGCCAAATTCCAGGCAAATGCACATGGCTATATTGCCAACTTGGGTCAAGTCGAAGCACATAGCCTTACTGCCCTAGCAACAATTGAAGGTATCAATAATTAGACTACAGACAAGCTGCTTTTCATTTTCAATTGGGTATGCATATCAAAGTTATATCAATTGCTCTTTACCTTTTAAACGCAATCCACATTCACAATTCCCTCTCAAATCTCAACCAATTATATGTACATGCATTGCATAGACTAGGTTTACCTTGTAGGCTTCACACAAACTTTTATCATTGCAGGCCCGTTCCGCTATTCAAAGCCACAGCCTTCACAGAACCTTCCTTAACCCTCTCCTTCTTCTCATAAAATCATTTCAAAATCGCAAGTTTCCTTCCTCTTTAATTATCCTTATAGATCTGCGCTTTCAATGGGCTTTTCTAGTTTGTACATATTACTGAATGCAAAAAAAAGAGGTCAGTTATATTGACGCGCCAAACCAAAAAATTATAAGTATGAAACCCATACATATTTACAACACCTGCGTTCAAAAAAGCCAAACCCGTAAGTTCTAAGCCAAACCTAAACTAAAACATCATGTTTCAGAAGAATTTTTCATTGCAAGCTTAAGGATACATTACAAATATATCCATACCAGCAAAGTGAAGCACATTGGAGAATATTTCAGCCTCAAACATAGTATAAGTACCCAATTTTATTAAAAAATGCACAAAATAGTCCAGTTGTTCCAAAGTCCCTCTTATTAGAATCACGTAATCTTTGACAACAAAAATATTTTGATATATAAAAATATGCACTGTATAGGTGAGAATATAATCTAGCATACTGGCTATATTAACATTTGATTGAATTTGCATGAAAGATGTAGTTTCACTTAAGGCACAAAAAACATGTGTTAAACTGTCTAAAGCGTTGACTGAAGCCAAACCCAAGCCTTAACTGGGTCGCTTCGCATAGAGCAAACGGTACACAGTGTATTGAAGAAATAAATTGCTGGCAATTGACCTATGAATTTTTTAGACACGTTTTTGTCCGTGACATGAAGTTTTCAGCTTATGGTGGAGGCGATCCCGTGATTTGCCGATGGTTTTGCTATCGAATATTTCCTATATTGTGTTATTAAAATAGGTGAAAACCTCCTATATTTTATGGAAAAAAATTTGTATATTCCTATAATATTTTGTACGATGTTCGGTGGGCACCCTGCAAATAGCATTACTACACCTTTTCTAATCAACAAGGTTCTGAAACCACAGACTTGTACATTACAATCAATTTTTCTGGTTAAAACAAATTTGGGCTCCAGAACCACAATATAGATCCCTGCCCTCGTGTTCCATCCTCAGTGTACCAAGCACCTTTCTGTGTGTATGTGTGCATCTTTGGTTTTAATTACAGACTGATATTATTTTAAAACATTAAATTAAGGTCTTATGATGTCTGTTAATTCCCCAGCTGGGGTATTTTTGTTGAACCGTTTAGTTACGTGGAGTACAATAGGTGGAGCAGCTGCATTCTGTGGGATTCAACTTTAAGATCAAAGTCCCAGGTGGGTGTCATTCATAGGAGATGTTAAATCATTGTCTCTTTGGATCATTTTCAAAAAGGGTAAGAAGACTCCTGGGTCATTCTTCGCTAAGTGGTCAAAATGGTGTTACCGAAGTTAATAGTAACCTAGTTCTTTTAATATTAATGATATTTATGTTGCTTCTTCGACATATCACTTCTACAATGTTTGTTCTTAAAACACATAATTTTAACATGGGTTCATGCTCATACTTTCCCAGAAAAAAATTCAGTAGCCTTATGGCCCTCCCAGTTTTCGACCGTTACTGGTTGGAGTCTCCGGCAATTATTCATTCTAATACTGTGATTTTATGGAAATCCTACATAAATTTGCTCAAAATAATGAATTAGTATTTTGTAATTTATCATAAAGTGAAATTATGTACTGTAACTCTCATTCCCTTATGCTTCGTGATGACTTTTGTATGCGTTACCAATATTGATGTCAGTGGTGTTACTTCTTTGAAAATCGCTCGTGACATACTAACAGCTCCCTGTTTTCTTGGAATGAACATCACCAGAGGGCCAGAAAGCATGTCTGCTAAGCATTAGAGGCAAAGGTAAGCATATTTTTTTCATATGTCTATGCTTTTTCATAGTTTATAGTCCATGAATAGTGGAGGTATCATTTAGGGGAGTCAGTGGTGTTTGCGTTACTATTACAAATTACCCTTTTACATCATGAAATCCTATGATGGAATGGAATCTTTGAAAGGATTTTTTCAAGAATGTTGAAAAAAAATGCAAATGGAAAGCAAATTAAGGGAGCATTTCATATTTGAAGGCCTTTTTGTCAGTGGTGTTAGTGTCAGTGGTGTTACTAAATAGAAGGTACACCACTGACAATGTGGTAACACCACTGACAAATCTTGATATTTTCCCTCATTTGCTGAATGTATTTATGCTTAAGAAATTTTCCTTTGATTTTCAGAAAGCTTCCAAGAAAATTCTGAAAATCACTAATTGTACAGAGAATGCTGATACTGGTTGTTGTTGTGGAGAAGAGGCAAATACATCGAAGACAAAGAAGTGAGGAAGATCGAGAAAGTTAATTGCACTGCTTTCAAAAAGGGATCAGATTCAGAGAAAAAGAAGAGAACTGTTGGAGGACATTTTTTATTTCACAAAACTTTTGATACCATTGATTGCAACACACTTCTGCATTTTTGTATCTGATTAAACATATGTCAATGTCAAAACATAATTTGTTTTGCATGGAAAATGTGATGTCAATTATATACAAAAATATATATATTTATATTAGTATATATTTATATTAAGTATATTTATATATATATTGTGTGTGTCATTTAAGTATTCAACAATTATTTTCCAATAAGGAACATCAACATGAAAATAAACGCGTCAGTTATGTTTAAGTTTCATTTCTTTTGGCCATGAATTTGCCACTCCGTGAGCGCCACACTGTAGTGACAGGTACCAGGTCAGTATTAAACATTTTGGATAAGGGTTACATGCTGGTTGTGCCTACCTATTCAATGGATAATTAGCAATGGATTTGATGGTTGCACATTGACCTCATTTTTTGCAATTTTATAGAACTAGTCATCAAAACCAGAGCAAATTGTCAGTGGTGTTACTGCTTTATCAATGTGTTAATGTGATGTCAGTGGTGTTACTTGACACAAAAACGTCCATTCCACATGAACTAGCAGGTACCAGTGGTAATCTTCTGCGTAGTATTTAAGAATAATAAATGCCCAAGCTTTTCTAATAGTATTTTTGACCCTAAAACAAAAATTACAAACGGTATGCTAATTGTTTCATTGATTATGACAAGCTTTTTTGCATGCAGCTGCATAATGATTCCAAATATACAACTAAATATTTGGAATTCTTTACAATTCTTGTTTGGATTTGATGAGGTAACACGGAATGCACATGAAACACTGTTTTACATTGCAATATCTATCACCAAATCACTTGTACTCATTCAAGTCTGTGAGTAACACCACTGACGGCATTATGTTGACATCATTCAAGTTTCTAGGGCAGTGGAAGACTAAAATCATCATTTAAGCTTGGATTTTTGTGGATTTCTATTCTTTATAATATTCTTCATCAGTCAACTTGAGTGGTTTGGTTGCCATGAGTACTTGCAAATTGAAAATTTTCCCAAGCCATTTTGACCACTTAGCGAAGAATGACCCTCCTGCTGTATCTACCATCTCATCGATCAACCTGTGATCACCTGCTCCACTTAAATTGCTGCTCTGGTGCATACCATATCTATCTAGATCTATCTATCTATCTGTCGATATATCTGAAAATACCTGTCTGAATACTTAGGGCAGTGCAGGACAAATGATCTGTTGGATGTGAACTTACAGACACCACACCACCTCCATTTTGAACCCCTGGGTTCTTGTATGCCTAAAAATCATGATTGGAATATCTCCTTGATTTTACTGTGTCCAGTGAATTCGATAAGCCTTAGGTTGCTCATTCTATGGATGTTGTGTCATAAAGTTTTATTTTTCTAATAGGCCTATTTCAAAATCTTTTTCAGAGATGCCATTGGGGTGACATGGAGACATCTGTACACAACTCAGAAGGGCTGATAAGGCACATGTTTCTGTCACACACCAATCCTGTTTACACTTAAATTACACATCAATTTACATGTCTCAATGGTAAATTACATGTATTGTAATTAATGTGATGCGTAATATAATTTAAAATCAATAAAGTTTGTATAACACTTTTGGAAAATTTTAAGATAAATAATGTAAATATATGTACAAGTTGTTCTTTTATATGCCACTCTGAGTATGTGAAGCTTTTGAGAAAAAAAAATTAGTGGTTAATGCCTGACTTCATTAAAATGCTTAACCTGAACTTCAGGCTGAAGCCTGTGAAATTCATCAAATGTTGGTCTGAGGAAGGTTGCTTTTTTAAAACTTTTGTGAGGATATGAAAATGTTTAGCAACAATAGCATGTGAATTTCATCCAATCGTGTGTATCAAAGTCTTATATAAGTCAATTATATTAATCGGAAAAGGTCTGAAATATGTCCTCTGAATTTCATTCAGCGATTTTGATTCAGTGTGTTTGATTTGGCCATTCTGTGGAACCCTATCTGTTGCATCTCTGCTCTGGTTCTGAGTCCCCATCTTTTGACAAACGTTATAATTGTGCATAACCTAATTAAATGAAAATGTAAGCCTCTAACATTTGGCATGTGAATTTCATGGAAGTGATGCAGAATAGCATAACGTCTAAATATCTTGACTCTAAGCCAAAGATTTCACCGGCCAAGATCCTGGTGTGAAAAAGCATGGAAGTTCTATAATATATTTTCTCGTGGCTTGCAGTTGTGTCTGGGTGTATTGGCACTCCTGAGAGATGATTCAGTTTCAAATTTGGTTTCTTTTCATAGTCTTGTTATTGGTTTTATTATTGTCAAAACCAAAATGCCAACCTCAGATAGCTTTGGATTTTCGAAAATTTTGGTTTGAATAATGAAGTTGTCAAGGTTTTGTCAAGGTTGCTGGGCAATGATGGATCCATAATTTGACCGTTTTTCCATGCAACATATTGAAGAAACAAGTTGGGTCACAATTGACCTGGTGTCTGCCACTCTCTTTCTCGGGTATACATGGGATTATGTGCAAGGCTGGGTTTGTTAAAGAAAATGTCCGAGCTGGCATGTGACTCTCATCAAAGCTGAAGTGGTAGATTTGAGGTTATCTTTTGCAAGTTGGCATGACACTTCCACAATTTTTCAATGAATTTTGAATTGTTCGAATTTCTTGATTCACATTTTAAATGTTGTATAGCTGTATTACTTCTGGATGGTAATGGCACTTGATGTGAAGGCCTATGGTTGAAAGCTATAATGGATAGCAACTTGCCTCTATATGGTTGAGTGGAACTAGTATGATCAACCAGGGGCGATTTCTATGCCTGGGAATTCTTTATTGAAATAGCCCCACTACTGTGCTGTGGCATTATCATATTATTTAACTGTAAAGAAAAGTATGTTAATGAGATTTAGTACAAGTTCATCTGCAAATTACAATGCAAATTACAATGATTATATATTTCAAGCTACGATGTATATATTCTTATATTGGAGTTGATTTAAGAATTGGCACTCAAATTCGAGAGCTTGTGTTGTTGAGGGTTTCATTTGATCCCTGGTTGTCAGATTAAAAGGATATGTTATCACTCAATTTATTACTTAGAATTTCTGTTCACCTCACTCTGCATGTTAATTAGATATTGTTGAAGTTTATAAGGTTTAAAGTGAAATGATACAATTGCTTTTTCCTTTTATTCATGATCAAGTTGGTTGGAATGTGGGCGTGTCATAAGGACTATACGGTAGGCCTGTATCATGCTATATGCAAAATAGTACACAGTTAAGGGGAGTTGTAGGGAGAGAAGGGCACTTTTCTGTAATTTTTGGAATATTGGCCCATGTTTGGTATCAAAAGATAGGTTTTGGCCCAATTGGATAATTTCAGACTATTTTGCATTTTTGCCATAATGATTGCCATAGCAACAATTTTATACGCCGGAAAAGTACCGATTTTCACTGTTGAAAGAATGTGAAATTTCTGAAATTACATTTGTGAATTAATAAAAGATTGGAAGTGTATTATTGCCAATGTTGACATTTTCTTTTTGAAGTTGCCTTGTCGAATATTGTGTGGGTACACATGAGATATATTTTTGGAGGGACATTCAAAACACTTACATTTTTCGAACACAGAATGTTCATTATTTAGAATTTCGTACGAAATCATCAGCCAGAATCTAAAACTGAAGATGGCGAATTGTTGACACAATAAAGCTGTTTTATTTCAAAATTCAAATACAATTACTGCACCTTTTCTTATCAACAAGGTTCTGAAAAAACAGACTTGGGCGCCAGAACCACAAAATTGATCCCTGCCTTCGTGTTCCATCCTCAGTGTACCAAGCACCTTTCTGTGTGTATGTGTGCATCTTTGGTTATAATTATAGACTTATATTATTTTAAAACATTAAATTAATGTCTTTTGAGGTCTGTTAATTCCCCAGCCATAGTTTTACATGCTTTGCATGGTATTTTTCTCTTCTATGATTGACTAATAGCAAATTTTGGTATATAATTAAGTTTTTTCATAATGCAAATAGACTTTGTGATTGATATCTTGGAAAAGCAGAAGCAATTATTGAGCAAGGAAAAAAATTCACTTGTTAATTTGTTAAATACTTTGTAACAATATAATTATTTATTGTCCTAGTGGACTATCAAATTGTGTTAATACTAAAATTGTCAAGTATGATTTCTATCACAGTGAAAGAATGCCTATTTCAAGTGATTGGGTTGGTTGATGAGAAAACAAAAACAGTTGCCACCAGAATCATTATGTAGTTATAATTTGCAATTTCTCTTTTCAGAGATACACCAGAAGTACCACAACAATGGATGATTGAGGCTTTCTGTCCTGTATTTATGGGAAGACGTTGGAATAAGGTATAGGAACATTGTAACTGCTGGCCAACATAGATCCAGGTGAACCAGCCGGTATGTGAATCAAACCCAGGACCCAGCGTTTGGCAACTGACCGCACAACTGACTGAGCTAACTCGTCCTCTTCCCAGACTCAGAAATGGCTACACAGCAAAAGAAACTGACAGATGATATATATGATAATGCTGTCCCAAGTTTCTTGCAGGTTCTATCAATGTCATGCAATTGACGATTTGTACATTGTGAGATTTTTGAGAGTGACTATGCGCACTGTGCAGTGTTTTTTAGAGAGTATTTAAAAATGTCGATTTTGAACAGAAGCTGTATAAATAACCTGATTTCACATTTACTTGCATGAATTATTTTTCAATAAAGTCTTACAAAGTATTTTTACATGACATGCTATTGTGTGCTTCCACATTTGGGGGTATATGTCATAAAGGTTTAAACATGTTTATCTTGCTGAAAGATGATTTTATAAGAAATGAAAAATGCAATGGAGCATGTGAGTCTCATCGTAGGTTGCGTATGTCAGTACTGTCAGAAATTTGGCTTCTAGAGTCATAAACATGTGAAGTTCCAATTATCATAAATTTTGCATCAGAAGAATGGCAAGGTTGATGTCACTACTGGTGCCTGAAGAATGGAAAGGCAGATTGATAATTAGCATACATCTGAGAATTTTTCGAAGCCATGTGTTTACAAATTTATGATTGATGACTCTTTTTATTATTCTCCTTATCCATCGGACAGGCTCTTCCTCATCAACATCTGTTAAACGCAGTTGGAATACATGAATTAACTACTTTTGGCAATAAATATGCTATTTATGCCTAGTAGACATTACGTTTTTATGGGTTCTACCATTAATTTTTGCTTGATAATGAACAAGCTAATCTACCAGAACTTGCAATTTGTTGCTTAACTTCCTGGGAACTGATTAAGAGGCACTTTTTGTAAAAAAAACTGCGGGGGTGGCCGGGGGTCCGTCAGACTTTGCCATGTGCCATACACCGTTTCGAAGCTATAAGTCTCGCTAAGAAAATTTCACCAAAATTTTTTTCCTAGACCCAGCGGTTTCCATGGAAACAGCTGCTTTGTTGACCAATGTCAGACCCCTTTTTTTTCACAAATCCTCAAAAGGGCAAAATTGTGAAACTCAAAATTACCAATTATTGATAGGTGGCCTCTGTTGAGAGATCTGAATTTAATGACTTAAAAAATTGCACATGACAAGTAGAAGTGTAAGGAAACTTGTTGAGTTCATTCTTTTTCAAATACCATGATTTATGACCCTACCACAGCACCCCCTAGTGGCCATTGTTTTCAGTCTAGTACCTGAGGTGAAGACATACCAACTTCAGGGGAACTTTTTTCAAAAAGGAAACGCGATCCAGGTAGGTGACCTAAGCGGAGTTTTTTATTAACACCTATATTTTCGGAAACTATTTTCAAACTCGTGGGCACTCATTCCAATTTGACTGTGGCGCCACCTATATTATTCAAATTTTTTTTTTTTTTTCAAAATAATCAACAAATTTTAAGCCTGGCTGCAGTGATGAAGGGTAATGTTGAATTATCCAAAGTTACATCCTGTCTGGCCAATAACACTAACTTAGATATAGCAAGTGACAGAAATCACAAAAGTCACATGGTTTTCCAGAGAGAGGGCTGTAACCATGGTAATGTCAGTTGCATTTTACAAATCTGACTTTTTTTGTTTGTTATTTGATTGCCTGTCAGTCATTGAGAAATATTTTGAATGGAAAATTAAGGGCATAAAAATAATTTTGAGGATTGGGGGCAATTATTTTTTTTGGAATTTTTTGGTTGCCATGGTAACTAAGGGAGAACGCCAGGCATAAACATGAGGATGCAAACAAGGAAATATTTAGGAAATTGTCCAGATAGCATGGCCTATTTGGAATAAAATAGCTTATTTAGATATCCAAATATGCTCTAACATGGGGTATAAAATATAATTATTTTAAAAAAGTGGGTCAAAGGTCACAATTGTCAAAAAAGTAGGTCAAAGGTCAAATACGGGCAATTTTTTTTCCATTTTTCTCCTAATTTGTCTTTTTTAACTTCTTTTACACCTCGCCTCTGCTTTTCGAGCACCCTACTGCATTCCTCCAACCTTAACCTAGTTCTAAATAGCAAATTGAAATACAATTGAAATACATTCAATAGCTTGTTAGCAACTGATATAAAATCAAGCATATTGGGCCAAAAAAATAAATATCTAGGAAATTGTCCAGGTAGTATGGCCAATTTTGTGTAAAACAGCATATTTAGATGTCAAGATATGCCCTTACATGGGGTATAAAATATAAATATTTTAAAAAAGTGGGTCAAAGGTCACAAATGTTCTATAAAAGTAGGTCAAAGGTCAAATACGGGCACATTTTTTTTCCTTTTTTTTCCTGAATTTGTCTTTTTTGACCTTTTTACACCTTGCCTCTGCTTTTCAAGCACCGTATTGCATTCCTCCAACCTTAACCTAGTTCTGAATAACAAATTGACCCTTGACCTTGAATATCTAGGTCAAGGTCACTGTTCAAAAGTAGGTCAAATGTCAATATTTGTGGGTTTTTTCTCCAAGAACAGCCAAAATGTTGGGTAAAGTTTGTGTTTTGCATGTGTCTAGGACTAAGGTTTAAGCAATAATCCCACCAAAAAAATGAAAACTTGCAGGTAATCATCCTTAGTGATTGTTGCCATGGCAACACAAAAAAGAAATATATTCCATAGCTTGTTAGCAACTGATGTAAAATCAAGCATATTGGACCAAAAATATAAATATCTAGGAAATTGTCCAGGTAGCATGGCCAATTTTTTGTGAAACAGCATATTTTGATGTCCAGATATGCCCTAACATGAGGGTTTAACCTAGTAAATTTTTTTTAGATTAGATTAATTATATATACTATAAGATCATATCACAGTTGCTTAAAAAAAGCTTATAGTGAGTGGAGGCATCGTGAGAGGCCTTAGCTCACACAAGTTAGAAAATATAAAGATCAACCTATTCCTGCTGATTGGAAGAAAAAATTGTTCAACCTATTCCTGCTGATTGGAAGAAAAATTGACAAATTACTTAACTGTATATATTGTAAATATCTTTATATACCGGTTTCAACTATATATTCAACTATATATATTCCGTTATTCATCACAAGTTCAACCCGTCCATATTTCTGATGTTCGCTTTCCGTCCAAGTCATCGCATCATATGTACATATATCATCGAATAAGATCTGATCATAGAGGCCCTCAAAGGGCCTGCGATCAGTATTATACCTAACCTAACCTAACCTTTAAGATATCATTATTTTAAAAAAGTGGGTCAAAGGTCACAAATGTCTATAAAAGTAGGTCAAATGTCAAATACGGGCAAATATTTTACATTTTTCTCCTGAATTTGTCTTTTTTAACCTCTTTTACACCTTGCCACTGCTTTTCAAGCACCCTATTGCATTCCTCCAACCTCAACCTAGTTCTAAATAGCAAATTGACCCTTGACCTTAAATATCTAGGTCAAGGTCACTGTTCAAAAGTAGGTCAAATGTCAATATTTAAGGGTTTTTTCTCCAAGAACAGCCAAAATGTTGGGTAAAGGTTGTGTTTTGCATGTGTTTAGAACTAAGGTTTAAGCAATAATCCCACAAAAAAATGAAAACTTGCAGGTAATCATCCTTAGTGATTGTTGCCATGGCAACATTGAAAAGAAATACATTCCATAGCTTTTTAGCAACTGATGTAAAATCAAGCATATTGGGCAAAAAAAAAAATATCAAATTAGGAGAAAAATGGAAAAAAAATTGCCCGTATTTGACCTTTGACCTACTTTTATAGACATTTGTGACCTTTGACCCACTTTTTTAAAATAATTATATTTTATACCCCATGTTAGGGCATATCTGGACATCTAAATATGCTGTTTTACACAAAATTGGCCAAACTACCTGGACAATTTCCTAGACATTTATTTTTTTGGCCCAATATGCTTGATTTTACATCAGTTGCTAACAAGCTATGGAATGTATTTCTTTTTATGTTGCCATGGCAACAATCACTAAGGATGATTACCTACAAGTTTTCATTCTTTTTGTGGGATTATTGCTTAAACCTTAGTCCTAAACACATGCAAAACACAACCTTTACCCAACATTTTGGCTGTTCTTGGAGAAAAAACCCATAAATATTGACATTTGACCTACTTTTGAACAGTGGCCTTGACCTAGATATTCAAGGTCAAGGGTCAATTTGCTATTTAGAACTAGGTTAAGGTTGGAGGAATGCAGTAGGGTGCTCGAAAAGCAGAGGCAAGGTGTAAAAGAGGTTAAAAAAGACAAATTAGGAGAAAAATGGAAAAAAAATTGCCGTATTTGACCTTTGACCTACTTTTATAGACAATTGTGACCTTTGACCCACTTTTTTTAAATAATTATATTTTATACCCCAGGTTAGGGCATATCTGGACATCTAAATATGCTGTTTTACACAAAATTGGCTATACTACCTGGACAATTTCCTAGATATTTATTTTTTTTGGCCCAATATGCTTGATTTTACATCAGTTGCTAACAAGCTATTGAATGTATTTCTTTTTTATGTTGCCATGGCAACAATCACTAAGGATGATGACCTGCAAGTTTTCATTCTTTTTGTGGGATTATTGCTTAAACCTTAGTCCTAAACACATGCAAAACACAACCTTTACCCAACATTTTGGCTGTTCTTGGAGAAAAAACCCATAAATATTGACATTTGACCTACTTTTGAACAGTGGCCTTGACCTAGATATTCAAGGTCAAGGGTCAATTTGCTATTTAGAACTAGGTTAAGGTTGGAGGAATGCAGTAGGGTGCTCGAAAAGCAGAGGCAAGGTGTAAAAGAGGTTAAAAAAAGACAAATTAGGAGAAAAATGGAAAAAAAATTGCCCGTATTTGACCTTTGACCTACTTTTTTGACAATTGAGACCTTTGACCCACTTTTTTAAATAATTATATTTTATAACCCCATGGTAGAGCATATCTGGACATCTAAATAAGCTATTTTACACCAAATAGGCCATGCTATCTGGACAATTTTAAATATTTCCTTGTTTGCATCCTCATGTTTATGCCTGGCGTACTCCCTTAGTTACCATGGCAACCAAAAAATTCCAAAAAAAAATAATTGCCCCTAATCCTCAAAATTATTTGTAAGCCCTTAATTTTCCATTGAAAATATTTCTCAATGACTGACAGGCAATCAAATAACAAGAAAAAAAATGTTAGATTTGTAAAATGCAATGGACATTACCATGGTTACAGCCCTCTCTCTGGAAAACCATGTGACTTTAGTGATTTCTGTCACTTGCTATATCTAAGTTAGTGTTATTGGCCAGACAGGATGTAACTTTGGATAATTCAACATTACCCTTCATCACTGCAGCCAGGCTTAAAATTTGTTGATTATTTTGAAAAAAAAAAAAATTTGAATAATATAGGTGGCGCCACAGTCAAATTGGAATGAGTGCCCACGAGTTTGAAAATAGTTTCCGAAAATACAGATGTAATAAAAAAACTCCGCTTAGGTCACCTACCTGGATCGCGTTTCCTTTTTGAAAAAAGTTCCCCTGAAGTTGGTATGTCTTCACCTCAGGTACTAGACTGAAAACAATGGCCACTAGGGGGTGCTGTGGTAGGGTCATAAATCATGGTATTTGAAAAAGAATGAACTCAACAAGTTTCCTTACACTTCTACTTGTCATGTGCAATTTTTTACGTCATTAAATTCAGAGCTCTCAACAGAGGCCACCTTTCAATAATTGGGAATTTTGAGTTTCACAATTTTGCCCTTTTGAGGATTTGTGAAAAAAAAGGGGTCTGACATTGGTCAACAAAGCAGCTGTTTCCATGGAAACCGCTGGGTCTAGGAAAAAAATTTTGGTGAATTTTTCTTAGCGAGACTTATAGCTTCGAAACGGTGTATGGCACATGGCAAAGTCTGACGGACCCCCGGCCACCCCCGCAGGTTTTTACAAAAAGTGCCTCTTAAACAGTAAGTTTTGCAAAGTTGGTTGACTGAGTGGTTACAGTCCCTTGCTCCACTGTTAGTCCTGAAAGTCTGTTAAGGTTTATAAATATTATTAAAATCAAAAATCTATTCACCACCATAAGTATAAGTTTACAAATGGCTATTGAGGCCTACAGCATATTATTTATAAAACTGGAGTCAAAGGGAGATCCAGCAATATTCGAGATGCAGTTCATGCAAAATATGCTGTCATGAAACAAAAGTCCAAGGGGCCGAGGCCAACAACTATGAATTTCCCTCTGGTTGTCCCATTACGTATTTATGGGGTTCAAGCCCAAAACTAACATGGATAAGTTGCCAATCATCCTGGATGTGAAAAAATCCCAACAATTTTTAAAATTTTCTTGATTTCTTAAACCATTGAACTGCTTGCAAACCATCCTTTTGTTAAGCAAATTACTGTACCCTTCCGTCCTCCATGAATGGTTGAGCTTTAGGTTGCGTATTTATGCTTGGTAGACTAATTAGGATATGATGCGATACAGGGACACAGCAATGAGGAGAATGGTGGTTGAAACTTCTGTCCACAATGTGTACTGGTGATTAAACAGAAAAGGAATCAAACCTGGTACCAGCAGGGGCGGGGGGTGAAAAAAAATCTGGTTGGAATAATACTGTCCAGTCACCCATGCCAAATTAATGGCATTTTAGTGTGACTGAACTTTTCTGTCCACTCCGTGACTGCTTACAGTGGTTTTTTAAGTGGCATAAAAAGTCCAATCTGTTCCATCACTTTCCATTTGGTTTAGTACAGGATAATTAATTTGAAGGGAATGTGTCTCTACATTTAAGAGTAACATTTTAAACATAAAAAAAAAATTCTTCTGGTGGGGGGGGGGGGTTGCTGGGAGATGCAATTGCAAAATATTTTCTTTTCGTTTGTTTGAAAGCTTTATTTGCTTATTTTAGTAAATGACAAATTGCAGTAGTATTATCAAGTATTGGACCTATGTATAAAAAGTAAATATTAATAATTCATTGAAGAATGCCAGAAAGCAGGGTCTCCTTAAGTGCTATTTTTTTTTTTCGTGCCTCAGTGGATATTGTTTAAAGTCCCAGAGTGTTTTGTAATGAAAAGTATAATATAGAGCCTTTAAACTTCAACAAGCAGATTAATGTTTGATTTCATGGTGAACTGAAGCACAAATTAAACTGTCAATCTCAGTTTTGGTATTTGTGACACCTATCACAAGTCATTGATGTATGACTGATTTTTCTGTAATCCTACAGAAAATTCACTACAGACACTGCCTGAGTGATCACAGAAATATCCAGTAGACACACAAATGGTTTTCTGTAACCTTACTGAGACCTCTGGAAAAAAAATTTCCAGAAATATCTGTAATCTGACAATTATTTTTTAACAGTGTATAATCTGTCTTTTGGACATGATTTTGATCTGGCAACATGCTGCCTTTATAGAATTGTTAAGAGATTAAATTTTGATATTAACATTGGATCAATGATTTGCCCGACAATGTGACAAATCAAGTGGCTAATAAAAGAAGGCTCTTGCCTAGACACAGCACAGTGGTAAACTGCTAATGTATAATAGAACAGTTAAGGGATTAAATATTCATTGGGCAAACTCTGACATGTCTCTCTAGCAACCATAGGCCCACTGCGGTATTGATTGATGTTGACAATTACTCTGTTCCAGTGCTATTCAACAGACAAACACAACAGAAGAAAGTGACAACTGGATCAGTTATTCTTACTTGTGATACAGTCCTTTAATCGTCGGATTCTCATTAATTATAACACACAATTACACTGTTACAGTGCTATTCAACAGATCAACAGAAGAAAGTGACGACAGGATCACTTGTTTCTTGTGACACAGTGTTTTAATTGTCGGATTCTCGTTTATTATAACCAATTACTCAGTTCCAGTGCTATTCAACAGATAAACAGAGCAGAAGAAAGTGACAGCGGGATCACTTGTTGCTTGTGATACAGTCCTTTAATTGTCAGATTCTCGTTTACTATAACATACAATTACTCTGTTCCAGTGCTATTCAACAGATCAACAGAAGAAAGTGACGACAGGATCACTTGTTTCTTGTGACACAGTGTTTTAATTGTCGGATTCTCGTTTATTGTAACCAATTACTCTGTTCCAGTGCTATTCAACACATAAACACTCCAGAAGAAAGTGACAACAGGATCACTTGTTGCTTGTAATACAGTCTTTTAATTGTCGGATTCTTGTTTATTATAACCAATTACTCAGTTACAGTGCTATTCAACAGATAAACACTACAGAAGAAAGTGACAACTGGATCAGATATTACTTGTAATACAGTCCTTTAATTGTCGGATTCTCTTTTTATTATAACGTACAATTATTCCGTTACAGTGTTATTCAACAGATAAACAGAACAGAAGAAAGTGACGCCGGGATCACTTGTTGCTTGTGATACAGTCCCTTAATCGGCGGATTCTCATTTTATTATAAGATACAATTACTCCGTTAAAATGCTATTCAACAGATAAACACAACAGAAGAAAGTGACGACAGGATCACTTGTTGCTTGTAATACAGTCTTTTAATTGTCGGATTCTTGTTTATTATAACGTACAATTACTCAGTTACAGTGCTATTCAACAGATAAACAGAGCAGAAGAAAGTGACAGCGGGATCACTTGTTGCTTGTGATACAGTCCCTTAATCGGCGGATTCTGGTTTATTATAACTTATATATTTATTGCTGGCACTTGAACATGTTATCATTGGTGCACATGGTGGAGCCATTTGATGTGTTTCCTGTGTCATACAAACATTAGCCTGGAGAAAGCAAATATCTCAGAAAAAATAAAAAAATAAAGGAGCTACCAGCTATAAAAAAAACCACAAAGAAACAATAAAGATAAGGATGAGGAAAATATTTATTTATTTTGTGTCAATATTTTAAACAGCAGGTAAAACATTAGCCTAAGGCTATTTTACATGACAAACTGTGCATAGAATCACTGAGGACCAAAGCCATGCGAAGTACAACATTGAAACATCTTTGACATTTAATTAACTACCTCTACAGTTTCCAGGTAAGTTGGCAAAATATTTCTGTGTTGACATGGTCTTGTAAGAATTGAAACGTCTTACTTTCTAATTTCTTGTCTACTAGTATAACAATGAAATATTCCATACAAGACGCAGTGAGCATCATTGAAAATGCTACAATGTAACATCGCTTAAAACTGGCATCTAGTGTAGTATATAGTTGTCATCAATTATGTATGCATCAGTTTACAGATTACTTTTGTGTCAAATTAAATCGCTGTAGCTGCTGATGAAAATGCAATTCACAAAATGTGTGATCATTAATAGTATGTCGCCAGATTCAAATGATGTCCAAAAGAAAGACTAGAAGCGCATTTTCAACCCATCTGAACCTGGAAACCTCTCAGAATCAGTCAACTTGAAGCTTGGAGGAAAAAATATTGTGACAACTTGCCCCGATCCCTCCCATACGCCCAAGCAGCCACACTGCCCACACAGCCAGCTTCAGCCGCTATTTCAGTTTTTGACCTAGTTGACTCTCTCAGCCAATCAGCTAACAGAATGAGAAAACCTTAAGGGTATAATTTATGTGACCCTTCCATATAAAATACCATAAATCTTTATAAGGAGGTCTATCAAAAAGTTTACCTCTCAATAGCAACTGCTAAATGGATAACACATGGTCTATTTTGAGTATTAAACAGAGATTATGAGATAGACTCTCCTTAGAAAGTACACTGAGCGCCATTAAAAACGCAACATCGTTAAACCACCAAATTTTCTTAGTTTTTGTTGCCCAATAATTATCAAATTTGGCACAGACCTCGTGTATGGTCTTACGACCATTTGTGGAAAATATTGTGAAAAAAGGTTGACTTTTCGCTCCACACGACTCATTTTAGTGAACTCCGTTTGAAACATCCGTTCACAGACTGTGCTTCACTGGGAAATGAGGCAATTGAAAATTGAATTTATGGCTTGTTGGATGAAAATAATCTCATGAAATTTTTACGTAACATGCACAAGACTTCAAAAAGCTGTCCAGTGAATGTTTTTGAAAAAAATGTTGAGGGTAAAGCAGATTTTGAATGAAAAGCTCAGGATGTAGGGGTCAGTATCCAGAAATGAAGCATACAAACCCAAACTGCTGTACGATGGCGTTATTCTGCATACCCAGGATAGAAACACAAACACAGACAATCATTCCATAACGAAACTAAAAAAAAAATTGAATAAAACTCCTTTTTTTGAAGATTTTAACAAAAAGCTCCTGTAGGGGGCAGGCCAGCATTGACACTAAAATTTTACTAATTTCATCATCTTTAATTTTCTTTCAGTCAAATATTACTTTTTTCCATCCCATCAAGCAAGTAAAAAGGTAAAATATACTGGCTAATCAAAAAATATTGTGGATAGAACACAGCAAAGTTATTAAAATTAATGATCCCAGGATTTAGAAATTTTGTGACTTGCATTTTCGACAGGAGCCACGACGATTTAATTTGACACAAAAGTTTTGCTCTCAGAAATCTGTAAATTTTCATGAATATACCCGATGGCAACTGCTAAGTGTGTGCAAAATTTCGTCTTGATATATTCAGAGAAATTACCATTTTTTGACCATTTTGGAATGTTGCGTTCAGTGTAGTTAACAGCATTTCCAAAACAGTTTTACAATAACAGTAATGGCATTTGTTAGAAATGACATCCACTGGCCAGTAGCTCATGAATATCCAATTTTTACCCCCAAGTAGTGACTTTTGCAGGCTGTGTGGGCAGGGGTTGTCTTGGAAGGGTGATCCCTCCTGGCGTTTCATAAATTCTCTCTGGCATAGCATCATAACGAAAGACAACTACTCTTTCTTTTCAGCGCATTTGAAGAATGAAAAATTTGTGGAAGTACCTCGTTGGAATCCTTTCCTTCGCTGTGACACTCAAGCTAATGTATTCAACCGATATTCAAACCATACGCAACTCTGGTAAATCTGGTAAATCTGTCAAATTCACAAAGGATGATGGAACTGTTAATAAGAGCACAGGAAGCATGAAAAGTGATGTTACAATTGGGGTTAAAGTTGTAACTGAAAATGGTGCTAGAAATAAAAGTGGTGCTAAAAATAACAGTATGTACATGTGTCCAGAGGAATCAGACTGTGGAAAACTCCAAAAACTCTTAAAAGATAAGTGGAATGCCACAAAACCAAGGGCTGCTGTTTACATATTATCTAGGGCAAGTGATGCTCCTGATTTGAAGAAGACCTTACGAAACCTAGAGACAAACTTCCTCGCGAAATACAACTATCCAGTGATTATCTTTTACGAAGCCGATTTCATACCATTAATCTCAGATATTCGTAACAGTACAAAAGCGGCCATCTTCTTCCAGGAGGTGCACTTCGAAGCACCCCCTTTACACCCATCGGCCAGGGGGATTGAATGTGGTGGAAAGGCATTGGGCTACCATCACATGTGCAGATTTCACTCAAAAGTCATTTATGAATTACCGATAATGAAGAATTTGGAGTACTACCTTCGTTTGGATGCCCATAGTTATGTCAATAAACCAGTATCTTACGATTTCTTCAAATACATGAGGGATAACAAACTACTTTACATGTATCCTTGCGTAAGACCGGACCAGTTGAGATGTGTGAGATACTTATGGGACGCTGCAAAATTGTACCTCCAAGTGAAACATATCCAACCACACTTCTTTAATAAGATGGACGGATTGAAAATGTTTTATAATAACTTCGAAGTGGCAAATATAAACTTTTTTAGGAGTCTGCCTTATCAGAATTACATAAATTATATAGACCAATTAGGTGGCATATTTTATCATAGGTGGGGGGACGCCCCCATAAAGTCAATTGGTGTGAGTATATTGATGCCAGAGAATAAGACAAGACATGCTTATGATATCTCTTACAGCCACAGAAATGAAGTCCTCACCATGGGAGTTTCACAGAAACCTGGTAGCAACATGTGCTAAAAAATAAAAATGGTTCGTGGAGACATCTCAGAATAAGGATTTGTTTATATTAGTTATTTTCAGAAATTTATGACTAGGGGGTTGGAATTTTTGTCAGAGGTTGCCGATAAAAAGTGAAACCCCTCTCTCCTAAGTTTTCAAGCGTACTTTTAGTAAAGGTTCGATGCAGATTTTTAATACTCCCTTCAGATATACAGAGCAATGCCCACAAATGATATTTATTGTTATATATGTGAACACCTTAGACAATTGTGTATACAAAAAATAATATTGGGAACGATTCAGAATTTATGACTAGGGGAAGTGGGAATTTTGTTGGAAGTTGTGTCAAAAATGCATGCCCCCCTCAGGTTTCATGCAGATCTTAGTACTCCCTAAGCTCATGTTCGGTGCAGATTTTAGTACCCCCCAGTTGTAAATTCTGAGTGGTACTGAACTTGTGGGATGTTCTGTGTATCTATTTATATAATTTTATTCAAAGGTGTCTGTATGCAGAAGAGCTGTGAGATTTGGTGAAAGTCTTGTTTACAGCTATTCACTAAACTCCTTCCCCGGCTGTGAGGTGCATTCAGTTGATGCACATCGAGGTTCATATATTGGGATCAGATGTTCTCTCTTGCATAATATAGTTATTATAAAACCTTCCTATTGTTATCTCCATCTTCTTCCAACAACGTACCAAATCAAGCCACCCTGGCATCACATGGCATGCTTTGAGCATCAATGTATGCCGACTAAATGATAATGACACTGGAGCCTTCACAATGTTAATTTAGTACAATTTAAGCGCAACAGCTCGGATACATGTGATGAAGTTGACTCTTCCGACCAATGAGAATGTACAAATAGCTTGACATCACCGAAATAGCCTTGCATGACATATAGTTTTTCTGCTCACACCTCAACTGACCAATAGCCACAAAATCTAAGCATGACATCAAGCGTTCAGGCTATGAAAAAAAATTGAAGGATACATAGTTATTGGATGGACAATAAGAGTTGCTGAAGTTTAACAGAAAGATTAGAGCCATATAATGTTCATACTTGTTAATTGTAAAATTGTATATATACTAGTAAAGCCCATTGAAAGCACAGAAAGCGATAAGGGAATAAACAGGAGAATGAACATTTTGATGCCCTGTTGATGAAAAGTTGTTAGTGAAGTATTTCTATGAGATTAAGATGGCATTGCATTCCCAAGCAGATGTGACAATGCAAAGTGTACATCGACCTGAAATGTACATGAAAGTTTGGAGAATTCCTCATGTTGCAATAGTAATGGTATGCAGAGACGTATGAGAGCACAGGAAAGTGATAAGTTGCATAACAACATTTGTGTTTGACAGTGCTGCCATCTGGCATAACGTTTTTGGCAAAACATTTCGGACCCAGTAGGTCATTTGCATGTGTTATTGTAAGTGAAGCTCTGGTGGATAAAGAGGGAACTATCCAGTATGTTACATGCAAACGGCATTAAACAGCAAGGAAAAGAGCGATTGATGATGTCATCAGAAGAAGAAAAGGCTGAAAGAAGGGTAGGTGAAGGGTGTAAGGGAAGGACAGACCCATGGAGTGAGGTTTTAGCGGGCAACCACCTGTGACCCCATATGACCTCATTTGCATGTCATTAGCATATTTAGTTTGAATGTATATATAGATGTTTATACTTAATGTACAAGGTGTGAGAAAATAAAATAAATCCAAAAATCGAAAATGCTCTCACCTACATTGTACATTTATATGAATTCCTGGGGTTTTTTTTTGTACTGTAATACATTGTTTTCGTTTTTAGGAATTATCCAAATTAACTTCCAACTCTAACTCCACCTGAAAATCAATGTTCGACTCCAACTCCACTCAGGTAGACCTAGGTCTGGATTAGTATGTGATATGAGGAAGAGAAGTAGATTACAATATCATTATGCCATAAGAAAATGTCAAAAAGAAAGTAATGTACTTAAGTCTCAGAAAATGACTGAATGTATGATGAGTTCTAATGTTCAAGGTTACTGGAAGGAGGTTAGAAAAATTAAAGGTCATGCTAAGAAGATACCTAGTATGGTTGATAATGTTTCTGGTGATAAGAATATTTCTGAAGTGTTCACATGTAAATTTTCAGCCTTATACGATTGTGTTGGGTATGATAGTTCTGCGATGAAGGTCATAACTGGAAAGGTCAATGCTAATTTAAAGCAGAAATGTCTTGATGTTAGTTTATTTGAGCAAGTAGAATTGTCAGCGGCTATTAAAAATATTTCTTTCGGCAAGTCTGATGGGAATGCCGGTGTATATTCTGATCACATTGTACATGGTGAAGAATGTTTGCTACCATATCTTATTCTTTTATTTAACAGTATGATTATTCATGGTTATAGTCCAAATCAAATGTATGATTCCTATACCAAAAGGAAAAAGACCTAATATATCTTGGTCAGAAAACTTTAGAGGTATTTGTTTACAGAGCATGTTTTGTAAAGTATTAGATCACATGATTTTCTCCCGAGAGAAAGATTCACTTGTAACATCAGATTTACAATGATTTAAACCTAAGTTGTCATCATCCTTAGCAACTGCAGCTGTTACGGAGACAGTAGACTATTATTTAGATAGAGGTGGCTCTGTTTATGCTTTAGCCTTAGACGCTAGTAAAGCGTTTGATCGAGTCGAATATGTTATGCTTTTCAATCATTTAATTAACAGAGGAGTCAATCCCTTTTATATTAGAATATTATTGAATATGTATATTAAACAACAAGTTAAAGTCTCCTTTAAAAATACAGAGTCTAATTACTTTGGTATTACAAATGGAGTTAAACAAGGTGGGGGTCTTATCCCCAACATTGTATAGTGTTTATATTGATGATATGTTGAAGAAATTAGAACAGTCAGGCTATGGTTGTCACGTAGGAGAAGTATTTACCGGAAGTGTTGCTTATGCCGATGATTTAATTTTGTTGTCACCCACTTGAAGTGGTTTAAATGGTATGATTAAAATATGTGAGTCGTACGCCAAGGATCACAATATTATATTTAATGGTAAAAAAAGTAAATTAATGACGTTTAGTAAAAATCTTTCCGAGAGTTATGTAGATGTCTATGTTTGTGATCAAAAAGTAGATGAAGTTCAGAAAATGGAATATCTTGGCCATACAATTTTTGCGGATAGAAGTAATAGTATGATTGGTACAATAGTTAATGACTTTAATGTCAAGACTAATACTATGTTAGGTACCTTTAACCATTTATCATCGTATATAAAAAATGATTTGTTAGATAAATATTGCACTAGCTTTTGTGGTTCCAATGTGAGTGCTTTATATGATAATGACATGAAAGATTTATGTATCAGTCAGCGTAAAGCTATAAGAAGAGTTTGGAATCTCCCATGGAGAGCTCATAGTGATCTGTTACCTCATATCTCAGGATATATGCCTGTCGACGTTATACTTGATAAAAGATTTTTAAACTTTTATATCTCAGGGTGTCACAGCTATAATCCAGTCTTAAAATTCATTTTTAGTAATGCATTGCTTTGTTATGGTAGAACATGTAGGAATTTGAATTATATTTGTTACAAATATGGAATCGAGAGGTCAGATTCTAGTCAGTTTAATAATATTAATTCATTCAGTTCTATTATTGCAGATAAATGGAAAGACAGTTGTTTGTCTGAAAATGTAAGAGTAGCTAGTCAAATTAAAGAAGTTGTTGTTATGAGGGATTCTTTTGATCCGTGGTTACTAGAAAGGCATGAGTGCCAAGCCATTATTGATTTTTTATCTCAGATGTGAGATCTGCTCCTGTAAATACTTTTTCATGTTATATTTTATTTTATTTGTAAATGTTTTATACCTTCTTCTGTACATTTAGTACGAATAAAGATTATTATTATAAAAAACCTCAGACTCCGACTCATGACTCTGACTCCAAATTCCTGCCAATTTGCCAAACATAAAGATTGAAACAAGTAAACTTGTAGAAACATAGGCTGCTAAGAAGCAAACCGTCAGAGAAAAACTTCACAACCACGAATGTGGTATTCCATAATTTCCATTGTGGGAAATGTTCCCAAGAGTAAGTGATAAAAAGACTGGACTACCGATATTTGCATTGGAAACGTCTCGTGATTATGTGCATGAATTTATTCATAGGTGTCTGTATGCAGACGAGCATGTTTTAACCCCACCTGGTGTGATTTGTTGAACATCACTGACATCAAGGTGCTACACAGTGCTTAAACTTAATATGACACATGAATAATTGTTATTACATATCTCATATAAGTGTGCCATGTCCCATGTGAATATATGCAGAGATGATGTCAGTATCTCAATTTTGACATCACTATCTGGGCACTCCCTGTGAGCACAGCTCAAGTATTGATTCCAACTGCTAATAACAAATTAGGCCTACTGGCTAAGTGTGAATAACAACTGACTGATCTGTTTTCATATGTGTAATAATTATGGCGCTCAATGGTTTATTCAGTTGGAGCATGTTAGCAGGGATTAGAAACTTTTGGGTGTTTTCAAAACATCAAACAGAATGATCAGGGCTCACCAACATTTTAGCAGTTTCTTGTAGATTTATAATGATCTGATCAGGGAAGGTCCCAAGTAACAAAGCTGAAACTGTGAATATACCACCGTGATATCAATATACTCATACTGACATCACGTGAGCACTGTGCCATGGTGCAACAACGTGGCAGCACTGTACATGCTGGACATGACTTCCTGTTTGATCAAAACATTGGCTTGGAGAAAGCACATGTTTCAGAAAAAGTCAACTCATATAAAATCAAATTGCTGTCAGCTATAGAAAACCACTTAGAACTGTGTATGTAGTCACTGTGGACCTAATCTATGTGACGTGTAACCTTGAAACATCTTTGATATTTGACTAACAGCCTCAAAAAAATTCTGTGTTGACATAGCCATAGAATTTTCTCTTACCTTTCTTGTAAGTATCCTACGATTTGTCCTGTTAGCCATTCCAAATAATAGATATCCCATGCAATATAAGTATAGTCCAAGAACAATTCTATGCGGATAAATGGATGCTCAAATGTTCCAATTATCTTTTATTGAGCAAAAAGTCCCTGGCTCAGTCATATATTCTTATGCTCTGACAGTGTTTTGAGGGGCCCTGTTACAACATAGCAAGCTGGATTATCTTGCTTAGCATTGTTTGGCATTAACTGTTTGTTGTAATCACCTATTTCGAACTTCAGTTCAGTGGAGTGCACAAAGTCAAAGTTGTTCTGTGAATTCCATATGTGTGGTAGTGGGACCATGACGGGGCAGTTGAAAAGAACATGGCACGCTAATAAAGAGATCTGTCATAATAGCAAACCATCTGAGACACAAGTCTAAACAATACAAAGTGTAAATACTGAATACAGGTCTTCCTTTTAGTTGCTTTTAGGTTCTCTGTATATATTCATATCGTCTTAATGCTGTAGATCTTCTTACAGGAATTCGCGTTGAAGTTGACTTGTGGAGATTGAAAGCTGGTGAAATTGTATTTTCATAGTTTTTGATTACTGTCCACAAACTAATCAGTTAAATTTGCATATTTGCGTAGCAATTGGTGGGCATTGTATCAGGAAATGATCTTGCAAAGTCTTGGTGCTGAAAAAATAATTCAAAGATGATTTATTAAGAAAAATATATTTAAGATCGTGATGTATGGTGCACAAATGACGTGTGGTAGATACAAAATGAGGCCTGCTCAAGCATGAAAGATTACTGACACAATCCCCTCTCATGGAGCGTACATGTCTGACTGGCAATAAACATATATTGACTTTAGATACCTTCTCAGTACAGGCCCATGTAACACGATTTCAGAACGCATTTTGTGAATGTCTGACCAATAATTAGCTTTGTATTAAATATATAAAATAGGGAAATAGACTGATCATCAAAATTTAAAAAATTCATAGATAGATGGATAAATAGATAGATAGATAGATAGATAGATAGATTGATTGATTGATTGATTGATTGATTGATTGATTGTGATAGATTGATTGATTGCGATAGATTGATTGATTGCGATAGATTGATTGATTGATTGCGATAGATTTGATCGGAGAGAATGATATATAGACAGATAAATAGACAGATAAATAGACAGGTAAATAGATAGAAAAATTAAATAAACTCATCTCTAAACACCAATCTCTGTATCTATGTTTATGATAATAAAACTAATTGATGTGACAGTCTGTCAAGAAAAGGCATTGTGCTGTAGTTACACAGTTAATCATTATGCTTTCAAAAATGTGCGGTCTGGACTTGTGAAATGTGGGCCAGTTTAATCACTTGTATGAGATTGTAGGCGTCAACCAGAATGATATGATTGACACTGACAATTCTACAGCTGATTTCTGGCATTTCGCAGCTTCTGTTTGTTTTTGACATGTTTCATGGTCAGCTCTCTCTCTCTCTTCATTTTTCGAAGAGAAACTTGAGAAAATTTAGGTTTGTGCAAAGTGACAAAACTGATAGGTAATGTTTTAAATTCACAGCTTTTTGTGGTCTCAGAACTGAATGATTATCAGTCACAGATGAGTGGTTTTCTACCACACGTCACGTAGAACTAAATAGCTTGATTCACAAGTCCAAAAGTCTACTGCAACACGAATTCCTGTAATGCTCTCTTTTTTATGCTTTAGAGGGTCAATGTCGTATGATGGATGAGAGATAATAAGGCTGAGAGTCTGACTCTAAAACCCTGCTAATTCAAGGAAGTTCGGCTGTTGAAATGGCGGTAGCACTATATACTCGGGTCATTCCTTTTTTGGAAAAACCATAAATTACGGAAACCTCTGAAAACCTCTAAAAATCTTCAAAATTTCTAAAACACAACATATCATAAAGTTCTAATTCAAAATTGTTATACCGCAGGTGCAGGGCTTCCACTGTTATTGTTTGTGCTGCAACAGCAGATTAAGATGAAACAACCTGGGCAGGGGCGTATCTAGAAATGGCCTGGGGGGGCCATTATACGGGGTGACAAGGTGCCATCGTGGCCTAACGGTTAGAGTGCCCGCGCTTGAATCCAGTTAGGCTCTCAGGGACCAGGTTCGACTCAGGCTCCTGGCACTACACATCAGGGTGATGTATGCGCCCCGAAATGGCTGCAAGTCCCCTGTGTCACTCGCCTCATTATCACACTCATGTCGGCAGACTCAAGTCCGAATTGAAGACGTAAAACCCCCTATCATTTATCATTTATCATTTAATATGAGCCCTCCGCGGCTTTTCCTATCTTTCCCATGTTAATTTTTTGGCCTGGGGGCATGGCCCAATGCCTCCCCCCTTAAATATGCCACTGAACCTGGGATTAGACACATGTGTCATACAGGTGCTGCACTTAACAGGTAGTCATTGATCTTTCTGATCTTATCAGAGGCCATTTGAAGTTTCATTGGCTCTCATTCAGTTATAGTCTTTTTGTGTGGAATAGCAGTATTTTAATCCTGTGTTTATTGATTACCATAGTTGTGTGAGTGACCACAGTTTTTGGCAACCTTGATTTCCAAGATTTGCTGGAGTTATTTGTAGATGAATGCAAACCAATCCTCTTCACTGTAAATTTGAGCAAATAAACAGCCCTTAAAATGAAATTATTTCATTATGTATGAATTGAGAATTTGTGTTTGGTGCAACCCTTTGAGGCCATTATCTCAACCTTTTCAGCGAATCAGAGAAGCTCAGAGAATTGGGTCAGGTCAGTCTGAGATTATCCTGGGCTTCTGGAAAACTCAGGTAAAGTGAGGATAGAACTACCTTGTTAGATAAATATAGTCCTACAATGTAGATATGTCAAGCTCTCTGTACTACAAAAGATATAATGTAGCCAGGGGCCTGTGATTAGATTAATTATTTATTGTTCTGTAAAATATTTGTAGTTGTCATCCTAAGCCCAATAAACAAGGATGAATTCATTTAAAAGTGTAAACTTGTAAATAATTTTCACTTCCATAAAAACCCCTTGGTTTGGTTACAAATCAAGCAATGCAGGACTATCCTGGAGTATAAAATTAATTTAATTACACATTAACTGCTTCTAGAATGACATAATTCAAATTTTCTTGTCAGAAATGTGTTTATACTTGTAAAATTAATTTATGAGGTAATAAAATAAAATAAATCAAAATCCAAATTGCTCTCGCTTACCACTCTATGTCCTGTAGAACATTTTACAAGAATGCCTGATTTTTTAGTAGCCGTTTTTTATATTCCCGCATTTATAATTTTGTGCGACGACCACTTCATTCTCCATTTGCGCCACTTCTGTCAGGTTAAGTACCCTTATGGACAATTTCCTTTGAGGAACGTTGGTCTAAGGAAGCATTAAACCTCCTATACACATCGGACCCAACGTTCTGAAACTACGCATTTTGTCGACAATTGGTTACGAGATTACTACGTACGTATATATCGTAAATAATACGTATTTCTCCGACCTCTCTTGACTACGTACCCCCCACATTGAAGCAATGGTCGTTATACGCCTCTGGGGCGTCAGGCGTAGCAGGCCAGCCCAGCGCGCTATGTCTTGCGCATGCGCAAACATCCTACAAGAAGCCGGCCATGGCCGCCCGTTGTGTGGATTCGATTTTTATCGGTCTAGAACACCATTTATGCCACCGTAACAGTTTATTTAACCATGGCTGATTGATTCTAGGATGTGTATTGGTTAAATGACTCCTTCGGATGGACTCTAGCTGCTGTGTATGTCTCACAGTCAGCCTGTCCATCGGCGTGTTGAAGGATGTGGATTGTCAATAGCGCTCGCAATTCGGAATACAACGGACTATATCTAGTGAAATATGGTCTGAAATCACTGGTTTGAGGGTGGATGTCTTGTATAATATCGAGGAAGACTGGTATTTAAGTGCTACGGTGGATAACTGGTGTTGTGGACTGATCGCTTTATGTGAATGATGTACATGAATTCGCCATGTCAACCAGCAAGCAGGGGGGCGCCGGCCAGGGGCGGAGCGCTCGGATGGGCCAAGGGACTGCCGCATTGCTTCAGGTGGACCCAGCCACCAGACCTGCCCTGCCCCCTTAGAAAAAATGAATTTAATTTAATTAAATAAAGCCCTTGAATATTGGCCCTCGTTATGGATGATGAAGAATGCTTTCATTTTATTTCAGATTTTTTTTTTAGGGGGGGGGGTGCAGATTTCAAGAATTGTTTCTTTTTTTAGGTCTTTAGGGGATGGATGGTTGGTTGGAAATCTGCAAAGAGAAAACATAAATTAAAGCAGTGAAGAGAAGAGAAAACAGAGAGAGATAGAGAGAGCAGAGCCAAGCAGCAAGCACTGAAGGTGGCTCCAAAATTAGCAGACTTTTCTTCCTTGTTTTACCAAGCAGTCTGCAGTCCATTTAAGGACTAAAATAAATAAGAATATTCACTTACCTTGTAATGGATTAATGCTGCAACTCTGAAGAGTTGGAAAAATCCCAATCCAAATTGGCCTGCTGGATAGGTGGCATTCCGATGCAAGTAGGCTCAGTTCAACTCCGGTCTCAACTGATTCTCTCTTGCTCGTTTTTGGTTGAGCAGTACTTGGGAAATTTTTTTAGCCTATCTAATCTTTCGCATGTTAACAGATATATATATTGAAATTTTTTTTACTGGTGTATCTACTATCTTTTCATGGCTTCATTCAATAATCACCAGCAAGCATCCTGTTGGAGTTTTTATATTCTCCAAGTTACCAGATAGATTGGAATAGGTATGGAATAGATGGCGCTACAAGGCTCTCTGAGAATCAGGATCCTAGGTTCTGCAACTTTGTGCAAACCTTCAACAAACCTTTGGCAGATACGTATGATCAGACGTTTGTCCTGAACATTACTTTCAAACGTTGTCCATACATATAAAAAACACGTTGGAGTAACCTTGGAACTTACGTATTGCCAAATGTGCGACCATACCTTTGATAAACCTATGAATCAAAGGTATGGTCATACGTAGTAGTCTAAGGTTGTAAAAACCTCTCAAATGAATGTTCGACAAACCTTTGAATCAAAGGTATGGTCATACGTAATAGTCAAACGTTCTTCAAACCTCTTTACCAAAGGTATGACTTACGTAATAGTGTAAGGTTTTAAAAACCTCTCAAATGAATGTTCGACAAACCTATGAATCAAAGGTATGGTCATACGTAATAGTCAAACATTCTTCAAACCTCTCAACCAAAGGTAGACTTACGTATGACTGACACGTTTAGCCAAACGTTACAACCAAACTGTCTTCCAACCTCTCAACCAAAGGTATGACTTACGTGTGACTCGAACGTTATGCCAAACTATAAAACAAACTATCTGCCAACCTCTTACTAAGGTTGCGACCTACGTATGGTTTTCCATCTGAGTGCAACGTTTGGAAATTACCTTTGCCCTACCTTTGTCATACGTCGTTTGGCCAAACGTTTGATTCTAACCAAAATAATTACGTAGTGAAAGGTTTGATTTACGTTGCTGCTCGGGAGGGTAGACGGTTAACGTTTATTCCGAGTCCTTGGAAAGTTCTTTAAACTTAATATATCTCTTTGAAATTGTAACGAGCTTTTCCATATGATTGTCTTCTTTCATTTCACGCTTCATTGAATAATATGGAACGCATGACCACTGAATAGAAAAAACTTGAGCTTTTCGGGTTCAGTGTTGCGATTTTTATAGATTTTTATTTTAAAAATCAAAAAATTGTATGATTTAAATCAAATAAATCGATTTAAATCAAATAAATCATGATTTTTATAGAAAAAGTCATGATTTAAATCACTTATTTTGACAATGTTGTGGCATGCAAATCATTTTTTCCTTTACAGTATTTGCATATTTTGAAGAAATGCATAACTAGTTGGAGCCTATTCCAAAATCACATGACAAATTCTAATTAACATACACCAACAGTAGTGATCACAAACTGTTATACATTGTTTTGTTACCATTTATTACTATTTGTGCTTTTACCAGTTAGACATAATATAGAAGCAGATAAGAATCTACAACTTATAGAACCAACAAAACCCAACAATAACTGTGAATTTTGAGAAATTTTTTTTCATAATCAACTGTAAAATTGGATGGAATCTGTGACAAATATGTCAAAACACACATGTCTTGGGCATTTCTTTGATTTGTCATATGCCAGTATATGTGGACTGAAGCCATTTGCATGCCCTGATACCTTTTGTCTCTCAATGATTAGTATTACCGCCCATAACTGCAGGCCCAGATGAAAACGGTTTATGATAAATGAGTTTTAGCAGACCTGGTGTGTTCATTGATGGTTTTTGTAACAGAATTTCCTTCTTTTTAAACGAAAGATCTTGGCTATGGGCAGATGAACGTGAAAACGATAAATTTTGAGACCACAGCGGCATGCAGACCTATTAAGTCGTTTTATTTCGTGTGTTTTGTTTTTTTTATGGGGTGGGTTTCTACTCACTGCTCATCCATCAACAAGGCATACAAATATGAAATTATCTCTTTGATATGGTCTATCTGTAAAATATATATAATTTTCTTTCTTCTTTCTTCACAGATTAAAATTAAGGGCTCACAATTGTAATAGTTCATATGAACTCTGTTGAGTTCTGCTTAGTGGGGTTTTTCCTCACTGGTTTAGCAAAATGAAAAATTGTTATATATGTTGAATGTGTGTGTTAATGTTCCACTAAGTGAAAAAAAAAATTAAAAAATTCAAATTCAAATTCGAATTCAAAAATTCAAATTCAAATTGTTGTGAGCACTCCTCGCCCTTTCTTGACTTCAGACAAATATATGTATACCAAGTTTCATAATAATAACAGATACAATTCCAAGTCGATTAAAAATTTTGTCAAAATGAGTACTTTGATTGATCATTCAAACGTCAGTTAAATGGTCACAGACGAAGAATTACCATCAATGACCTCAAAACAGGCCCTATGGCCTATGTCCGTTTTCTTGGAATAAACAATCAATTTGTCATTGAGTAACTTGAGACATCAGTGGTGACAGTCTTCAATGAAAAAAAAAGGTTTGTGAAAAACAGTCAAAACGAACGCTAGCTGGTGTCCGTTCAAAATTTAGTGTAAATTCAGACAATAGGTTTGTATTTCTGACATTTCATTGATTAAATCACACAAAAAATTGACCAGGATTGACAATTTCCTGGTCTATTTCACATAAAAATCGTGTCTGATATAAAATTTTGGATAGACACCAGCAAACGTTCATTTTTACAGCTGCTTGCAGCCTGTATTACAGGAGGAATTTTCAGGTAGCTTCTGACCATATAGGAGGTCGTACTATTTCACCTATCACTTTAAAACTTAGTATATAGTCTCAATATAATTTTCTCTTGCTTCCATCAACTTTTGGTAAACTTCTGTGACAATAAATTTTTATTTTCTAAACTAAAATGTACCTTTTCCCCGCGAATTTTAAATGTTCTGCTGCAGTGATAGCAGCAGCAGGAACAGCAGCAGCCAAGTGCCAGCCAGGGGGATTGTTTACAAATTCATTAAAAGGTTAAAACTATAAAAGAAGAGAAGGAGAAAGGAATGAAAGAAGGAAGGAAGAAAGGAAGGAATTAAGGCAGGAAGGAAGGAAGGAAGGAAGGGAGATATATAGACAAATATAGATAGCTAGATAAATAGATAGATGGATAGATAAATATATGGGCAGCATAGGCGTATCGGAGGGGGGGGGCGATCGCCCCCCAAAAGTTTGGGAAACAGTAAGATTCGGGCAAAACGGCTAAAAAATTCGGGCAGATGATTAAATAAAAGCTACTTAAAATTAATGATTTCCAGGCAATTTAATTTGAAATGTTTAGATAGTCTATCTACAAGCAGCTGTTAAAGTGCTTGCACGTTATTTCAGTTTTACACATACAAACCTTTTCAGTGTTGACTCATTCGGTGACTTCTTCTGATAGCATTAAAAGTATAACTATAAGATAAGACCTAAAAAAACTGCATATGCAGTCTAGTAGGAACGGGGGGTTCCCATGCACCCGAAAGATATATTTTTTTAACTTTGGTTTTCGGAATCCTCATAATGTGTAGAAAATATTTTTTTATGTTCCCATCGCCAATTATTGTCCCATGTCATCCGTACGGCGGCCATCTTGGATTAACGTCAATAATGCCATAATTTTGACAAAAAATCACTAACTTCTAAACTACTGGTCACAAATAGGCATATGATACCATTTTTTCAGGGTAAATCCACCTGGAGAGTTGATTAAAGAGGTCTATTTTGTGATTTGTTCAATTCTAAACATATAAAGGTAAATAAATAGACAAAAATGGTGAATTTTTCACCAAAAAATCTATGTTTTTTTAAATACGAGAAAAGACAATCTCTTCAGACACATTCTGATCGACATATAGGTAAGAAAAGACTAGTTGTGTATAGATCTATGCAAGACGTTTAAAATGACACCAAAATAAATAGTTCACTATGAGTAGAAGCAATTCTAGGTCAAGATAACTGAATGGAAGCGATTCAGTAGCGTCGCTGACGGCCCAGTTTTATATCTCACTTCTGAAGTACTTGTCATTTATTGGCATATGATACCACTTTTTCAGGGTAAATCAGTCTGAGAAGTTGATTAATGAAGCCCATTTTGTGATTTATTCAGTTCTAAGTGCATTAATGTTAAAAATTATTCAAAAATGGTAATTTTCGTTTTTGGTCTTAACCAACCGTGCAATTCAAGAAACATCGATTTCTGCAGGCATCGCAAATGGAAAGCTGCACTTGAAAATGTTAGATATATTTGTATCCCATTCAAGACATTTAAAATGAAACTGAAATATATAGCATGCTATTTGCAGTAGGGATTCTAGGTCTGAATCTATGTTGGTAAATATCATCCATGGTGACGTTGTCATCAGTTTTCCTCGAAGTCACACCCAGGTCTGGAATTGTTGGTCTACATCAATGGTTGGACACATGTAAATAGAAATTTAGAGGATGTCTGGGAAATGTAATTTGAATTGGTCATAGAAATCAGATAGGCAAATTAATGGTAATTATTGAATTTCGTCTTGAATATGTAAGGAATTTACTTTCTTGATTTTGAGACAGCAGCCTGAATCGCTCTCGGAAAAGGAATGTCACAAAGGCCTATATACATTATACAAAACTAAACTAGGAAATCGGAAGTGCTCAACGAAGGTAGTCAGGGTTGCATGTTATGGAGAAGTGTGATGTTTAGCCAGGTGGAAGTCCAGAAAAGGCTTGTTTTTTGTAGAGTAGGTCAATTATGAAGTCAATATAAATTTTGTTGATTTCTTAAGATGTCACTAAATCTAAAAATTGTCCCCCAGGACAAGATTCCTTGAGTCAGACATCTTGAAACAGCCAACTTACCTCTATTGGTTACCTATACCTGGATTTGGTACCAATCTTTTGCTTAAGACTTCCTCTATCCATTAAATATACCAGGAGATGGTGACAGCCGGTAGGCCTGTTTCAGTGCCGCTAACAGGGACTGGAAACAGGGTGAGGCAAGAACCAACCAAGCCTGTTGGTAGGGAGCCTGAACTCAGAAGGTAGGCCAAAGAAATGCCATCAACAGAGCCAGGCAGAAAGACAGGGAGCCTCTGAAGGGTCTCCCTGCTACAGATGTCAAGGCACATCTGCCGAAATAACGCCGAAGACGAAGTGAGGATGAGGCCAGGACCCGGACAACAGGGCAAGGATGACCATGACCAAACCTGCACTAGGTCTGTCCTCTGCCACGCGTCTATAGGACCCTGGGTGCTCTCCTCCCCTCCCAGTGGTGGAGGCCCGCAGTCTGGGGTTGTGGTCGGGTTCCAGTCTTCGATATCCTGCTGCCCTATGCATACTCTGTAGTCAGTCACTCTTCAGCTAGGGGTCCAGTCCATGCTTGGGTGATAGCAAGAGGTGGCTGACCAGGGCCCCTGGTCTCCCGCCTCCTGCTTACTCAGGCCTGGTTGTGCCCTGGGCTTGGAAGTGCGGGGGGGGGGAGCATCCCTACGGGGAATAGCCTCAAGAAATGCTTGCAGTACACCTTCCATTCTGGGGCCTCTGGGCTTGGTCATGACGAATGGGTTTGCATCTGTTTCGGGCTTCTTCACTCAGTTCAGCCTGCCTCGGCCGCCCTCCTCCTGCTTCGCTTTGAGGGTGGTCCTACTTCAGGCTAATTGGCTTTGGCCATTCCACCCTGCTGCCACCTCTGAGACATGATGTGCCGGCCATTGGGAATCCACCCAAGTGCCTTATCAATGGATGTTCCTTTTCTGGTCCCTCAGGGAAGAAAATTCCGAGAGCCCATAAGTTGGCTGGGACATGTGGCCTGGGATGTCCTCACAGGAAGCATGTATGCCATCTGCTGGGGCAGAGTGACCACTGGGAAGTCTGAGGAAAGAGGACTTTGGTCAACCAAACAGACCTAGCGGGGGTCCTGGCCAGAAGGTTCAAGGTCACACACCAGGAAAGTGCCACACTCGAGAAGAGGAGTTACACGTACCACAACGAAGCAGAGGTACCAAGGACGATCACAGAAGGCATCCAGGAGTGGCTCAAGGGCCAACACTGCCAACAGTGTCAGTTCCATCGTCGGCGAAGAGGCAACTGACCATTGAGAGCAGAAGGACCACCCTCAGAACAACCGTCAGGGAGACCAGCCCCAGAACGGAAGAGGCAGGGCATTCTGGAAGGATAGTCCGAGACCAACTGTGCACCAAGGAGACTCCAGGAGATCCCTGCGGCCAGTGAGGCCCCACCAGACGAAGGGCGTTGGCACACTTGCAGCAACAGTGGCCATGGACTAGCAGGGAAATAAAGAGCCCAATTAGGAGAGGAGTGGATTAAGAGACAACAGGTCAAAAGAGGCCCCACCCAGGGCAATTCAACAATGTCAGAAGAAATCTCCCTACCCAGGCAAATGAAAAACAGACAGGGCTTAAGTAAAGGAGACCTCCGGCAGCTGAGCGTGCCAGCCATCAGGAACAACACCTAGCAGGCCATCGGGGAGCCTCTGTGAGACACGGAGACCAGCCGGTCATGCCGCCAGGAGGGCCAGCATCTAGAGGCACCATCTGACTCGGGCCATGGAAGAGCCTTAGATGGACTAAGGAGAGGTATTGCATGATAGGGGAGGGGGTGGAAGGATTTCAAGGCAAAATTACAAGACAGAAAGGCCAAGTGAGGAACAAGCAAAACAAAGGCCACCAGGCCACCCTAACTATCACCCAGGTGAGCAGTGCTAGAGTGAAGTCTAGGTCCAGGGCTCCACTTGCCAAGGTCCAATGCTGAGGGAGAATGGGCTGAAGGGCAAGAAGCCATCCCCCAGCAGGCATGAGGGAGAGTACTTGCCTAGGCTGGAGTCCAGGCCAAGATTGTGAGGGTTGGAGAACCCACCCAATGCAGTAAACAAACCCCAGAGGGCAGTGAGTGAGTGAGTGAGTTTGTGTTTTAGGCCCCATCAGCACTGGTGTACCCCAGAGGGACAGAAAATTAAGATATTGAGACAGGGAGACATCAGGAGGAGCCTTGACAACCCACAACAAAAGCAATCGAGTCGGAAGACAACAGCCCAACACTCAACTGACATGAAAGATGACTCAGAAACCGCAGCTAGATGAAGAAGCAGCCAAGGAAGAGGCAGCCAGACGACCAGGCAGCCAGTGAGAGGCCCTCGCCCGATGTCCAAGCGGCACACAAAAGACCATGCACAGGGTAAAGCCACCACTGGCAACCCAGTCATATGAGGAGACTAGGACAAGGACAAGACATGCCAGGGCGAAATTGGAAATTTGAGGACCAGCCAGGATGCTAGGACAGCCTCGACTCAAGATGAGGGATATGAGGGCAGCAAGAGAAATTCACGGAAGAGGGCCAGCTTCTGCGGAAGGAGACCGATGAGTCTAGGGTGGGAGCCCACCTAGTGTGGGAGCCCACCCAGACGCGTGGAGCAGCCACAACTGCAGGAGGAGCAAAAGGGCCAAACAGCCTGGCAAAGGGAGAACCTGACCAGCCAGGGAAGGGAGGCTCCATAAGATGAGCCTTGTCAGGAGAGAAGACCTGAACTTGAGGACACCTGCAGCTACCGAAGCCCACCTCCAGAGGTGGCACCGGGGGCCCTTCGACACCCTGAGCAATGATGCCCAAGGCAAGAGCCAAGCAGAACAGTGGTTGAATGGATGTCCCCAAAGCCATATGGGACCATGAGGGTGGGGGGACTCCCAGCCTGCTGAGGGATGGAGGGTTCCAGCCAACCAGGAGGCAGAGTTGGGCAATGAGTAGCGACAGAACAGTGGCAGGGGCAGCCCAGAGCAGATTCAAACAGCAGGGCCAAGGATAGGGAAATCCCCTGGATAGGGATCTCCCCTTACCCCCTCCAAGGTGAGTCAATGTCTTGGAAGGCAGACAGAGACAAAGCAGTATGGGGCCCTGGCTAGCCAGACAGGACCCGCGATGAAGAATGGTGATGACCAAAAAGTAGCCTGCAAGCCATGCGACCCAGAGTCTAGCAGAGATCGGCCCCAAGGCCAGAATCCCCCACAACCCAGCAAACAGGGCAGCAAGGAATCCACAGAAGGAAGGTTTCATGTAGTAGGAAGCAGGTTGCACGGCACCAATAAGCACAATATTAAAGAATTAGAGCAATTAAAATGTCTAGAATTACTCAAAAACCCACGCAAATGTCAAAATTCATTCAAACGGCTGTAAGCAAGTGGCTGTCCAGCACACGTCTGACACGTTGAACAGCCGAGAAGAAAGAGGAAGGTTAAGCGCAAGGGACTGTGGGTATTAGGAGGTGTGGCAATGGTGCCAAATTTTAAATCTTGGCTGTGAAAAAGTGTGAAAGCTTGGTCGAGAAAATATAAGCACAGGTAAGCGTTGTCACTCTCTTAGACGAGTGACAATAAAGCTGTGGGGCCATGGGTGAAGTTAGAGATTACCATTTTTGTAATATTTGTTTACATTTATGCACTTAGGACTGGATAAATCACAAAATGGGCTTCATTAATCAACTCCCCAGACTGATTTACCCTGATAAAGTGGTATCATATGCCTTAGGGTGCATCAGCCGCCCCATGAAAAATAAAAAAAAGAGATAGGCTGCTGTACCTTGTCATGAAGTTGTGTTTTGGTAGCCAGATGAACATACTAAAAAATCAGCCAGATTAAATAATATTTAGGGGTGCCTCCGGAAGCATATTTCCTAAGACATTTTTCAGGAAAAGTTACGTTTCCGCAGAATCGCGGTTTGCGATATCTTAACTAATATAAAAGATAGAAGAAAAATAATGACATATTTAGATTCTGCTGAAAATTTCCTTCAAAATGAATACCTGGAACCTATACTTTCGTTGAGATAATGTTGATGCCATGGGGCAGGATATGTTTTTATTTTGAATATTTTACTCGACTTCACTGATATACAAAATTTTTTATTTAAATGACTGAAAGATACTTTGTCTTTAATTATTCCTTTCTTATTTATTATGTTTGGTACATATGAGTAATAATATCTCAGTATTTATCTTTGGCTCTCAAAGCTATTTCTATTATTCAAGGATTCAATGATCTTGATTAATGTTTTACGACTGTATGACAATTAAGAAACAACATTACTGATATGCTATGCATTAAGAAGTCATTATCTGTTTTAACACTGAGAAAAGCTTGCCTGATATTATAGTGCACAAGAAGATGGGTCCATGTACAATTGTGCATAATATTGTAATCAACCATTCATATTCTGCAAATTAATGAAATACAAATATTGTCTGCACATTGTATATTTTCTGGAAGTACTTTCTGAGGCCACATTAAGCTTCAAACCAACATTTTTAGAGTAGGCCTATATCAGGGACTATGTTCACCGAAACTGTCAATATACATAATCTGTATATCCTGCACTAGATGGATGGCAAGGTCCAAGGAGGATTTATTTTATAGATTTAATCTATAGTCACAATTCCATGACAAGAATAGAAGCAATTTAATAAATGTAATATTTATTTAACATTTTCACTCAAACTTTCATGGCGTTTTTAAAAAAGGTATTGATTACAAGTTGCAGTCTCATGCAGAAGGGTACAAACCTTTCTACTTAAATTCAATTAAATTAGGAATGTGTGAGATCTGCATAAGTGATAAATGTTTTAGATGCCATACAGTGTGACCTTCCAGAAAAGTCTTTGAGAGGCAAAGGTAGATAGGCCTTTTAAAAGGATATTTTCATAAATATAAATTAAATCAGATTAAATTCATTAAAACCAATCATCCTGCACGTGTTAAGAATGGTCAAGTTTAAGATATTGCAGTAAATTAATAATGAAAAAAGAGAATATCATTTCAAATGCAGAATTATAGAAAGAAAGAAAAGTAGTACTTACATTCCTCTAACTACCATAACACAAGCTCAAGCCACAGTGGCGTCCCTATGGGGGGGCACGGGGGGGCACGTGCCCCCTGTATTGGACCTGTGCCCCCCCCAGGTGCCCCCCCATATGAACTTTCCAACTCTGGCTAAAATATACAATTAGTATTGTGGGTGCCTCCCCAGAGAATCGCGTGCCCCCCAGGTGCCCCCCCGCTCGAGACACCCCAGTTACGCCACTGACAAGCCATGGTACAACTTCCCGGCTCTTTTTTTTTTTATTCATAGGACAGCTGATGAACCTTAATGTACATGGTAAATGGACCCATTTCCTTGTCCACAAAAAGTATTAGGGCTAGTTTTTCATAAGGTTTCAATAAATTGGGACTTATGGTCACTTATCACCACATAACATAGTAAGCTTGTTTATTTTCTCTTTTCGTAGTCATAAAACGTTTTGAGATCATCATAAATAATTGAAATTGCTTTGAGAGATAAAATTGTATACTGAGTAAATCACTGCTGATATTTATGAAACATAATTCATATGAAGAGAAAAGCAAAGAATAAGTACCATGTAGTCATATAAATAGAAACTTGTGTATATCAGTGACGTCTTACATAATAATCGAAGTAAAAGCATATCTTGCAGTACATGATCACCATAATGTTGACGGAAACATAGGTTCCAGGTATTCATTTTGAAGGAAATTTTCTGCAGAATCCAAATATGTCATTAGTTTTTTTCTATCTTCTGTATTACTCAAGTTATCGCAAACCGCGATCTTACGGAAACGTAATTTATCCTGAAAAACTCAAAAGAAAGATGCTCTCGGAGGCACCCCTAAATATCCATCGATCAAGCTGAAATTTCATAATCTTATTTTGTGTGGTAAAACCCAACTATGGACCAAGGTACAGCTGGATCGGTTGATGTTGGGGCAACTGATGCACCCTAATATGCCTGTAAATGACAAGTAATTGAGAAGTGACGTCCAGGTGAGATTTAAAACTGTGCCGTCAGCGAAGCTACTGAATCGCTTCCATTCAGTTATCTGGAACTAGAATTGCTTCTACTCATAATACACTATTAATTTTGTTGTCATTTTAAACGTCTTGCATAGATCTATATACAGCTAGTCTTTTCCTATCTATCTGTCCATCAGAATGTGCCTGAAGAAATTGTCTTTACTTGTATTTTAAAAAAACATCGATTTTTTGGTGAAAAATTCACCATTTTTGCCTATTTGTTCACCTTTATATGTTTAGAAATGAACAAATCACAAAATAGACCTCTTTAATCAACTCTCCAGGTGGATTTACCCTGAAAAAAACGGTATCATATGCCTATTTGTGACCAGTAGTTTAGAAGTTAGTGATTTTTTGTCAAAATTATGGCAATTTCGACGTTAATCCAAGATGGCCGCCGTACGGACGACATGGGACAATAATTGGCGATGGGAACATAAAAAAATATTTTCTACACATTATGAGGATTCCGAAAACCAAAGTTAAAAAAATATATCTTTCGGGTGCATGGGAACCCCCCCGTTCCTACCCAACTAATGAGTCATAGATAATATTGCATGGTTAGGGCTATGACCTCACAAGGAACACACCTGTTCAAATCTGTAAGCATGCACATGCATGTAATTCTTCAGCTGTAAGAAACCAATAATAATTTCGAGGATGTTTTCGTGTAAGCATAAAAAAAAAATTGGACGTGTAACACTGGGAGGTTAAGTGCCATCATTCATCCATTTTTATTGTTAAAATGTTATATTTACTTAAAGCAATTATCAAATTAGCGGTCCAAACAGTTTCAAAAGTGGCTTTCGACTTGGTCGTGTGATGTCCCTGGCTTAAAAATGTTTTGTTTATGTCAGTTATGGTCAATCTGTTAGTTTTATCTGGTAGCATAGATGAAAAGAAACAAACTAATTAAATGACTTTAGGCACTTCATCAAATAATGAGATTAGGAGACCAACATAGAATTTTCAATAACCCGGCAAAGCAAGTCTGCAAATTGAAAATAAAGAAATACATTTTTCCAGTGGACCCACCAATCTGCAACTTTAGAAGTCTAAAATATCTTTAGCCTACCTTTTTTTGGTCAAAAGTTACAAAGTTTTGAAATTATTTTATCAAGTTGTCGGATGGAATTAAGACAGGTGTCAGCCTGCCATATCAACTTGGTCAAAATAAACTTGAAAACTTTAAGAAAATAAAACTTGGCTATGCCCCTGCCTTGCATTCAACCCCCCCCCCCCTCCCTATATGCTAGAGTATCTACGCCCATGGGATATTTGATACGATAAATTTAAAATCCTTGCTACTTTTCTTAGAATTCAATATTGTAATAGTTTATGGGGTGCAACAATTAACTTTCTAACGTTTAATTCACATATGAAACAAAGAAATGTATTTTTAAGTAGCCTTGGACTTTTTCTCTTTTTGTTTTCTCAAATTTTAATCTTTAAAAAGTGCACCAACAATTTACATCTGCAATGAGTAGTTTGTCCTTACACAATTAATCCTAATTCGATTTCAAATATTTAAATTGGGTGACCTTACAAATTGAAATGCGCACTTAATGCTAGAGCTGTTGTGTCAGGGTTATTCATTTGCATCTAAAATTAGCTACAATGAAGTTGAATTATATTCATACAGTGGGGTGTGTAAGTTTGGACACCCCTGGAGTGGGGTAGCATTTCATCACACCACAGCCAAAAATGTACAGTATCTTGATTGGATGGATGATTTGAGCTTTGCATCCTATACTAATGCACTTGGCAGGCTAATTAGGACAGGAGGAGGACACAGCAATGAGGTGACGGATAATTGAAACAGCCGTTCAATACACTGTAACAAATTGCTGTAATTTGTACAGTGAATTACTGTAGAAACTACAGTAAGCTGCTGTACAAGTCTGATACAGTAAGCTACTGTAGAAGCTACAGTAAACAAAACTCTACCGTAAGACTTACTGTAAATTTTACAGCAAGCTACTGTAAGCTTCATATTACGGCAAATTGCTGTAGATTTTACGGCAAATAAACTCTACTGTAAGCCTTACTGTAAGTGTTACAGCACGCTACTGTAACCTTCATATCATGACAAATTGCAGTAGATTTTACAGCAAACAAAACTCTACCGTAAGCCTTAATGTTACAGCAAGCCACTGTGAGCTTCATATTACAGCAAGATGATTTTACAGCAAGCAAGCCACTACTGTAATCCAATATCACACTACTGTAATAACTACATTAAGCCATTGTACTGACAGTTCATTCCTATTAAAGGGAATATACCAAATGTGTCATGTCCACAAGCAATGGCTGAGCATTAAGTTCTAATTGGAGATATTATATTGGAAAATAGCCATCCCTCATGTTATCTATGTTCATGAAATATGTTTTTAAAATCATATCAATATTGTTGTAGACATACATGTATTTGTATCACAATGTTCACCCAACTATCTAGTATAATACTTGATTAAAAATATATAATTATTTAAAATGTGGACTATATAATATTTAGGCTTTTTTTTATTATTCTCTAAAATATATGAATTTACAGATTCAATATAGCAAATTAATTTATAAAGATGAGATACATATGAAAATGACTTTGAAAAATCTGTATTGTGTGGCATTTGATTGACAAATTAGATTAGATTATTTGTTTTTTTAAACTGTACTGTATTACATTAAAAATTTTGTAGGATGTTCATTTATAAAATTGCTAAAGACACTCTAGATAATATCTAAGGTCTAAATGGAATGATATCAAACTATACACAATTGTATACTAGCAGTAATTTCTCAGGAATACCACAAGGTGTCACTTTGCATGCATATTATATGAGTATGGCATCAATTAAGGGGTAATTAGAGGGGTAATTAGAGGGGTAATTAGAGGGAAATCACTGACGCAGAACTGTGACCCAGTTACATAAACTGAATTTACTGGCAGTATTAGACAATTGTATTAGAGTCATTCTTGGACAGTTATTCAAAGGAAGAGGTGGCACTGTTCAGTGGCTCCATGTTTATTTCTTGTCTTAGCAGTGGAGTTGAGTAAATATTGACTGGGTAAGTGTGTTGAATAAACTAAGTATGTTCATTAAACATTCAATCAACTGATTCTTTATTACTTGAATGCTTCATCAACTCTAATGATTTTCTTCTTTTTCAGGAGTCCAAAGGACCAGTTACAGGATATTTTACTGAAGTCTGAAATGCTGTTCAAAATTGTGGAATTTCTTCTATTTTAACTGCTGTTTCCATTTTAGCATCTCATCAAGTTCATTCTGTTCATGGACATGTTTACAAATTATCTTGTTTAAATAAAATTGTCCCTGCATTTGAATAAAGTGGTCCCAATAATAAAACATACCCCAAAAGAACTACAGTATAGAAAAATCTTACTGTAAAATCTACAATAATCAGCTGTAGTTAAAACTGCAGTACAAGGTCCCCTTCCTGTAAAAACTACAGTAATTTACCGTAATGCTTATACAGTATGAAAATCGATTACTGTAAAAACTACGGTAAGATGCGGTTTTCAAACTACAGTAAGATATATTGATTGCTGTAGTTTTTACAGTAAGTACTGCACAGCAGAATTACAGTAGTGATTTTTGTTGCTGTAAAAAACTACAGTAGTTGCCGGCAAGTGAGTCTGCCGGTAGTTACTGTAGTTTTCTACGGTAAGGTTGTTACAGTGTAGGGTGTCCCAAAAAAAGTGAAAGTCTGAAATTCATTGGCGCTAACCTCTAATTGTGTTCTATAGCCCCTCTCTGACTCCCGTGTACAATTTCAGCTCATTTGAAGGTGTTTTAGATGTTGCTCAAGAGCCCCAAAGATAGATAGGGGTTTAACATTGAATTTTCTTGCGAAAATGGCTATTTTAGCCAACAGCTCACAAGTTATCAGTTTCAATCCACCCAAACACATGAACAGTTGATACAAAGATGTATAAATTATTCTGCACACTGTGGTACCAATTTCATATCTGTACCTCACTTCGTTCTTGTGTTATTGGCAAATATATACTATTTTACATGAAAAATCGACGTCAAGACAAAACACCTTTCTTAATGAAGATTAATTGCAGTCTAATTTTGAATTTAAACATGGGACAATAACACATTTGATCCATCGTGTGACAGAGACACAAAAACACCAAGCAATGTCTTAAAATCTGTTTCAGACTATTGAAACAATCAGAGAAGTTTTTTTTAATCACAGAAAATCGCGTAAATAAGTATTTCCCATATATGTAGATTTTCTCAATACCCAAGCAAGTTATAAATATAAAATTGGTACCAAAATGTGCAGAATGATTTATACACCTTTGTATCAACTATCCATGTTATGTGTTTGGGTGGATTGAAAAGGATAATTTGTGAGCTGTTGGCTAAATAGCCATTTTCGACAAATGTGGTATTCCATCGTGGGGACTCTGGGGAGCTTAAGTGATCAGCTACTAGTGGACATCAATGACCTCACAACAGGCCCATTCTGTAATTTGTAATCTCATTGATACTCAGTTGGTAACTTGTTTTGATAGCACTTGTTGAAAGTACTTATAGGATATGGCCTCACAAAAAGCTTAAAGAGGCATAGAGAATAACATGGCATGGAAGAGGATATGACCTCACAAGGAACATTTCAGTCTACCTCTACATGTAAGCTGAGTCCAAGTACAATACTTGACCCCAAGCTTACTATAAGCTCTTGACATTCGTTCACTGTGACATAAGTGTAATGCTAAGATCTCACGGCACGTTACGGAGAACTTTAGGCGTCGGCGGGATGGTATTTCCTGGAATTTTGGATGAATTTGGGTGATCCGCCGTCGACTTTTCACATCTCCCAGGGGTAGTTTTTGTTCCCCTCAGGGATTCCTAGAAATGGAAAACTGCGCCGTGGATGTCAAAAAAGATTCAACAGGTTCAAACTTTTTTTCCATGACGGCGGAACAGAGCCCAAAATTTTCTTGATTTTTGGATGTCCGGCGGGGATTTTTTCAGTGAGAACGTCTCAAAAACATCTCCGGCGGGATATTAGGACATCCCCTGCCCCTGAGGGGACCTCTCCTGCCCCTGCGGGCACCTCTCCTGCCCCTGGGGGGACATTTGCAGCCTCCACAGGGATACAATGTTATCCGGCCGATTTACGATCTTATCCCGTCATGATATGCTTTAAATTAATTATTTAATAGTTTTATAAACATTGAATGTCGCCGGGATGGTCATTTTTTTCCTAGAATTCAACTGAAGCTACCCCTTAGTGGTAAAAAAGTTCTCCGTAACGTGCTGTGAGATCTTAGCATAAGTCCCATCACCAAATTTTTCAAATTGTAAGACTGCGGTCCAAAAACCTGATTTCCAACTTTACGAGGTGCTACTTGAAAGCCTACTTCATTTATGAGGCCTAACATAATAATATAACAAAAAAATGCCACTAAGAATAAACACATACTACAGGAACCACATGTTATATAACCTTGGACCAATAACTCTGTGTGATTGTTCCATGTTATAACCTTGGTGAATAAGCAAACTTAATTAATCAGCCCTGTTCCGTTTTAGGATGACACCACAATTTCGAAGGGCTATCCGGGGTTATCATGCAGTATCAAATGATAATTTTAAGCCCCAACACAACTGGAAGTGTTTAAATGGTTTAACAAAGCTACACAGGGATAAAAATGTAACCTTATGACAGATATTTAAATTGGTTTCCATGGCAACAAGTACCTATTTTGAAAATCCTTCCCAAAATATGATTAAAGTGAAGCTATATCAAGGATATTGATGCTATTGTGATATTTTTTGGCAAAATGAAGGACAACAAAATGTTGCATCAGACGTGATATGAAATATCTTTATTTACCCAGGTGTGTTACCATGGCAACCACAGTTCCTATGAAAATGCTCTTAATATCTACTTCATCAGATTAACAGTTTTATATTTCAGTCAAATTTGAGTCTAGAACAATAATTTTTGTGTCAAATTGTCAGTCATACTGTCTTCTGAAGAAATGTAAAAAATTAAGGCAATAACTCTGTTTGTCTTGTCACCATGGCAACAGATATCCAATATTCCAAAGTAACATTTTGTTACTATGTGAACATGAGCAGTGCTAATAGAGGCATACTTATAATTTTTGTCCTCAATCATGCATCAGCTTGAAGCATTGAATGTAAGTTATCCTCACAGGGATTCACGTATGGACAATTTTGAAGTGTGTTGTCATGGCAACCAAAGATAAACAATTATAATATTTTGTTGTATGTCACACTTTAGGGAGTATTAACAGGAGTTGCAGTGGAACAATTTTTATCAAACTTGGCAGAAACAAGCATGATACCTTCAGTATGTATGTAGCAGTGTATTTTTGCTGCTTGGTGAACCCTGTTTGACTGTGGTGCCATCTACTTGCAAAAAACATGTGTTTCGGTACATTCTCGTAAATCCCTTCATTTCATATTTACACACTAAATAGAAGAATGGATTTTTAACATTAGATCATGATTATGATACATTCAACCGTCAAAACAAATTGTTTTTCATGCTTAAATCATGAAAGGTGAAGAATATATCACATAACATGAAAATAAAAGAGGGGTAAAATGTAGAAATGTCAAATTTAGTCAAATTTAAGCACATTTTTGACGAAGTTATCTTCCATAAAAGTGAAAATATTTTATGTTTGACCCCCATTCCCAGATATTTGAAAAGTATTCAATCAAACCATTATTTTCATGTAAATTTTGTTTACAAATATGTGGCTGTTGGTTGCTATGGCAACTAAGTTTGAATTTGTCAGATTTTGCTATAATGGGGTAGAAGGTTCATTTGATGGAATATACTTTAACCAACTTTATCAAAAGTGTACAAAAACATTTATTGAAATGTCTGTTTTAAAATAAGGGTCTGTAATTTCAAGTCACATGACCAAAAAAGGTTGTTGTCATGATAAACATGTACAAATTTGACATGAATTGAATCATTTATTTTAGGTAAATCAATGTGTAACCCTATTTATCCTTTATGAGGAAGCACATTTTTTACTCTTCAAGAGAGATCTTGATTAGTTCTTTCATGATGAATAATATTTATGTTGAAATTTGCTTTCATCAGTTGCTATGGCAACAAATTTGAACTCGTAAACATTTCTTATAATGTGATATAAGTGGCATTTTTGTGATTTTATGCATGTTTGAACTTGATGAAACTGGAAAGAATGGTGCTCTGGAATGCAGATTTTACAATTTTTAGGAAATCTAAAAGGTCACATGACCTGCATGTAGGGTAACCACTAACCAGACAACAGTGACTGAATTATGAGATTTTTACACCTGCTCGATTTTGCAAAGTTTGAATTTTATCCTGTTTATGTGTCCATTAATATAAATGTATTCTGCTTTACAATATGTACCTATGTCAAGACTTTGAAACCATGCATATCTACATGGAAAACAATTGTTATAATGTTGCCATGACAACCCAGCCTAACTTTTTCTTTGTGTTTTAAATATAAGTGGAGGTGTATATTAGTGGGAAAAGTGACAGATGTAACATGAATTTTAATATACACTTTTGCACATTATATCGTATCATACTGACAATGTCACACCTATTGGTTTCTTTGGCCACATGACCTATTGTGGTAGTAAATAATATGTTATTTATAAGAAACACCCAAAATAATTTAGTCTAACATTAGGAGGAGCCACCCATTATTGGATCCTTCAACACTGTTCAATATCTTTTTAATATAAGAAATATTCTAATTGAAGGCCGAAGTGGCTAAGATCTGAAGTTAGCTCATCTACTGGGAGATATGAATCTTTGGGATGCAAGAAAAGTCAATGGTTTAGGTTTCTCACTTACCAGTATCTGCAATGCTTTTTCTTTTGTCATTGTTGTCATGGCAACATGATGATAAAGTGATTAAATTGTTTAACAGGCATACATACACATTTCGAAGATGTGAGTAACCTCATTAATCTCAGCTCTGATTGATTTGGGAAAAAAATCAGACACGTATGTTCTTGACTTATGACAATGACTATTATTTTGGGGTTTTTACCCCCTTAATAGGTCAAGTGACCTCAGAGACCAATGGGTATAACATTTTCAATATGATTTATGTGTATAGGTCTGTTGATTCATGTAACATCCAACATTTTTCAGTGGTGTGTGCCAATAAAAATCACCATACTTATACTTTCACCACAAAGATAAATTTAGGCTTGGTTGCCATGGCAACCAAATAACAGTTGGCTTCCGTATGAAATGTACTTGGTTTAACGGCCTTGACAGGAGGATGTTTTGGAAAGTAGAATACACTTATATTTATTTATGTTTAAAGACATTTCAATGGGATAAAATTCAACATTAGCAACATCGTGCACTGAAAATATTTCATAATTCATCCATTGTAGCCTGGTTACCCAACATATAGGTCATGTGACCTAGCATATTTTCTAAAAAATGTAAAACCTACATTCAAGGGCACTATTCTGTCCAGTTTCATCCATTTTAACCATATGTAAATTCACTGATCAGTGATAAAATGACACAAATATCACATTATAAGAAATTTTGAAACATTCAAATATGTTCCCGTAGCAACCGATGAAAGCAAATTCCAATATAAATTCTACTTAGCAAGAAAGAATTAATCAAGAGTTCTCTTAAAGAGTAAAAATTTTGCATCTGCCTGAAAGGTAATTAGGGTTAGGCATCGATTTACCTAGAATAAATGATTCAAATAATGTTAAATTTGGACATGTTTGTGATGGCAACAGCCTCATTTGGTCATGTGACCTAAAATTTTTAACCCTCATTTTAAAATAGACATTTCAATAAATGTTTTTGTACACTTTTGATAAAGTTAGTTAAGTGTATTTCATAAAAAAAAACACTTCTACCCCATTATGGCAAAATCTGACAAATTCAAACTTAGTTACCATAGCAACCAACAGCCACATATTTGTAAACAAAATTTACATTAAAATAATGGTTTTATTGAATACTTTCCAAATATCTGGGAATGGGGGTCAAACATCAAATATTTTCACTTTTACGGAAGATAACTTCGTCAAAAATGTGCTTAAATTTGACTAAATTTGACATTTCTACATTTTACCCCTCTTTTATTTTCATGTTATGTGATATTCCTAAACTTTCATGATTTAAGCATGTAGAACAATTTATTTTGATGGTTGAAAGTATCATAATCATGATCTAATGTTAAAAATCCATTCTTCTATATAGTGTGTAAATATGAAATGAAGGGATTTACGAGAATGTACCGAAACACATGTTTTTTGCAAGTAGATGGCACCACAGTCAAACAGGGTTCACCAAGCAGCAAAAATACACTGCTACATACATACTGAAGGTGTCATGCTTGTTTCTGCCAAGTTTGATAAAAATTGTTCCACTGCAACTCCTGTTGATACTCCCTAAACTGTGACATACAACAAAATATTATAATTGTTTATCTTTGGTTGCCATAGCAACACACTTCAAAATTGTCCATACGTGAATCCCTGTGAGGATAACTTACATTCAATGCTTCAAGCTGATGCATGATTGAGGACAAAAATTATAAGTATGCCTCTATTAGCACTGCTCATGTTCACATAGTAACAAAATGTTACTTTGGAATATTGGATATCTGTTGCCATGGTGACAAGGCAAACAGAGTTATCGCCTTATTTTTTTTACATTTCTTCAGAAGACAGTATTACTGACAATTTGACATAAATATTATTTTTCCAAACCCAAATTTGACTGAAATATAAAACTGTTAATCTGATGAAGCAGATATTAAGAGCATTTTCATAGGAACTGTGGTTGCCATGGTAACACATCTGGATAAATAAAGATATTTCATATCACCTCTGATGCAATATTTGATTGTCCTTCATTTTGCCAAAAAATATCACAATAGCATCAATATCCTTGATATAGCTTCACTTTAATTATATTTTGGGAAGGATTTTCCAAATAGGTACTTGTTGCCATGGAAACCAATTTAAGTGCTTTTCCCAAGGTTTGTTTTTTTGGAGCTTAGGCAAATCTTGTCCGGCAAGTTCCAAAGTACACATGCCGAAAATTTCACGCCTTTGTCCGGCTTGTAACTATTTTGGCCATTTTTTGCGCGAAGCTGCTCTACTATGGCTGCCTTCGGCAGCCATGAGCTGCGCTCATATTAGCTTCCTGTGGTCTGTTTAATATGCTACACATTTTAAAAGTTTAATGCTGCCATTTGCTGAAATAATCGATGAAACTTTTTAAAATATTTTTCCACACCAGAATAATTTTTGCTGTTTAATAATTATAAATGCGCGATATTGTGTGGAAAAAAAAATCCATCTTTTGTCATGTTTGGCGTGCTCTCAAGTGAAGATGGTTGTGTTGTGAAATAAGAAATCTTTAATATCCCTCTTACTGATTATGTAATGTATGATTGCATCAAGTGAGTCTGACGAAGATTGCTCAATTTTTATAGAATTTTTTGAGAGGCAGATGGTGGCCAAAAAAGAAACAGTGCCAGATTTTATCTGGGCTATTACTGATAACATGAAGTCCACGAAAAATGATCAGGTAACACTGTTTTGTATAAATCATCATATCGAACTCTTTTCCTGAAAAATAGTAAGATAGGAGCCTGCCAGATCATAATTTCACGCAAAAACTATAAATTTATATCACATTTTTTGGCACGTTGAACTCAAACCAGATTTTTTTTTGGTTTTATTTCATCATAAAACTGGCGTCTTTTTTCTGGTATTTGACAAAACTTTTTGCACATTTTTGGGTCGTTCCCCTGTTTGCACTAAGGAAAATGATGCATCATTTTAATCCTTAAAACACGGAGAAACAGCTGATATAATGTAAAGCGTTTAACTTTTAGTAAATATGGCTTCTTAAAGACAGATTTATGAGCTAGTTTTGAGATTGTGCAAAAATTGATAAAATCATTCCGTCACAAAAAATTATATTTATTTATATCATTTGAAAACCACCAATGTTACATATACCATACTTGATATTTTCTGAGTATTTCCCTCACCTAAAATATCAGTAGCCTCCATTTCTCATAATTCTGACCCTATCATTGTCTATGCTGCGTGACGGAATGATGCAAACGCTTGTGACGGAATGATGAAAATATGATATTTTTAGAAAATATTTGAAAGGCTATCTTATTAGCATATATAACAACATACTTTATAAAAATACATTATTCTTTGGCTAGTTATTATTGTTTTGACACGGGACAGTGCTTTAATGTCTTTACTTCAAGCTAAGTATTTTTTGTAACAGTTTATTGCATCTTCATTTTGAATGTGACGGAATGATGCCCTAACTTTGACTTTCTCTCTTAAAAGGCAAAGACAGAGACACGGAAGGTGTGACTGCCAGTACAAGATAGAAATCATAATAATAATGCAAACAGAACAGAACATTTTACATATCAGACTGCAACCATAAAGCTGATACGCAAAGCACAGTAACCACATGGGTAGACATCATAACGATCCTGACGGACAGGATTGGAACCAACCTCATGCCAATTCAGGCCACCAAGAAGACAAAAATTATGTGTGTCAAAAAGTAAATAAAGTGTCCTTGTTGACTAATAAAAAACATACATGTATATTAGTAGTTGAAGACAAGAAAGTATATCAATGAAATATCAATCAAGAATGTAAATGAATTTAATGAAATATCATTCACTTCTTCTAGTGAGCCAGGAAAAGCCCAAGAAAAAAAGGGGGGACTAGGGCAGGATATTTTTTTACAAATTCGGTATTGGTCACAGGTGATCCAATATGCTAATGACTGGTTAATATGTGTATAGTACAACAATCAATTACCACACAATATTTAGCATCTAATTACATGAGTCTCCTGCTGAAATTGATGTGATCCTGAACCATGACAACACATTAAGTACCTTTTTTGGAAAATACCTGCTCCCAGGATATGTATGTCTTAAATTTTTGAGGAAGCTTAGGTGTTTATCCATCACTTGAGTGCGAATGTATGAATACTAATTTTGCATCAAAATTCTTACCAGTGATGTCACAATCCACTATTAGCATGTCACTCCTAGACCGCTAAGTACCAGGACATTTAAATTGGCATCATTCCGTCACGATTGTGACGGAATGACTAAATAATATGGCTTTTCCTATTCATCATTCCGTCACATTCCATCATATTACGTGAATCATTCCGTCACTCATTCTGTCACAGCCATTTTACCTGTCTATTAAGGCTCCTAGGGGCAAAATATTGTAATAAACCCCCAGAAAACTGTTCCAAGATTTTCAAAACTAGCCACTGCTTTGGATAGGTTGAGCTCTTTTTACTGATAAACTAAAAATTCACAGGAATTAGGGGTGATGCGGAGACCAACAAAAAAGGTTAGTTTTCTATATCATTCCGTCACAGCAAGTTTAGACCACTCATTTTCCAAATATGTGGACTGACCGGACAATGTGTCAATTTCCCAATGTATTTGAGAAAGTTTTCTGAATGATAGCATTGATTAAGGGTCTTTAAAAAATACCTGAATGTAAATTATGCCACGTGCTATAATAAAAATGCTGTTTTGTCATCATTCCGTCACACGTGGACTTCATGATAAGGGGCCATCATTTAATCTTAAGGGGGGCATGGATTTTTTTTTTTAATAAGCAATTTCCTTGTCAGTTTTGTTAAAACAAATAAATTCTTTCTGGGCAGTCTTGAAATAAATACTTTCTGGAGAGTGTTTCTCTTTACACGGTGGTGCTTGCTTTAGAGATGAGTATTTGGCAACTTCACGTGCTTGAAATAAATAATTACGGCCACCGTTACTGTGAAATAAATAATTTCGCAAAACTCCAAGCCCCCCCCCCTCCGATTATTAAATGGTCACCCCCTAAATAATGCATTATATTGGGGAGGTCAAATAACTTTCTGCTTGTAATTATAATTTCCTTATTTTGAAACTTGTATTCTGTCTCATATATGCAGAATAGAAGGTGTAGTGTTAAAATGTTAGTCAAATCAATATACACTCACCAGCAAAAGAAACGCAACACTTGATTTTAGCTCATTTTTTGGCAAATACATTTTTTTGGTCAAAACCAAATAGATAGAATTGATTCTATTGTCGACAAGCTTACTTCAAGTGTACCAAAATGTCAAGGCAAAGATATCTGAAACATCATGCGATGTGATAAATTCTGTTTTTGGATTTTAATGTTTTTTTAAGTGATTGTCACTTTCACTTTTAAAATTTGGCCTTCAATGCAAAAAAAGATTTTTTCTTATAAATATTTTGCCTTGAATTTTTTCCTCATGTCTGAGTGACATATTGAACACATCTTGGAAAAATTTGACAAAAATAGCACAATTCAAAAGGCATGAAACTAAATCATTTTCGTCACTGTGTTCTAAAATTGGTGAAACGCAAATTTTTAAAGTTTTGTGTAAAATCTAAAAATACATTTGTTGAAACAATTTTTCGGCTTTTTAACGTCTATTAGGTAGGCTTTCAATTGACATCTTCCTTTTGGTTGTAAGGTGCAGGGAAAGTCTTTTTTTGTTCAAAATCTCAAATTTGATAAAACGGACCAAAAAAAGACAGGAAATGGTCGCAGTTGAATGATTTTTGGTACAAGTGTGCTTGTCGACGATAGAATAAATTCCATCTATTTGGTTTTGGGCAAAAAAATTTGTTTGCAAAAATCAAGTGTTGTGTTTCTTTGCTGGTGAGTGTATATTTAGAGGTTGCACAAAGCCATTGAATTTTAACAGAGGAGTGCCAAATCACAAACTGAAAAATCATCGGTATTTGAAAATCATGCAATATAGATGTCATTTATTTAGATCAAATACCATTTTTAAATTACAGTATGTTCAGGTTGCTCTATTTTAAACTTCTGTGGCCTACACTGTGTAGCAGGTCAGGAGAGAAGTTACATTGTCAATTTATATTCAAGCATTTAAAAATAGGGGTGTCTTTCCCTAAATATGAATAATCAATCGAAAACAACCTCCAGATTGAGAATAAGAGGTTGCAGGGACAGACGCGGGGGGGGGGGGAGTTGGGGGATGCATCCCGCCCCACCAGACCAAAATTTACATATTTTTACATTTTAATTTCATAGTGCGCAGTCGCGTTGTGTCGCGAGCTATGCCTTCTGCAACACGATAGCCCGATAGACCCCCCACCGGAATTTTCTGAATCCCCCCCTGAGAGGTTAACAATCAGGACAAACCAACTCTGCCTGCTTCTTTAAGTTCTCAACATCTTCCCTGTCCATGGGCATACCACAACTACAGCCAGGAAATTTGATATGCAAAAAGAATGGACTACTGCACTGTGAAAATGATACAAGCAAAAAAAAAAGAGTGGACTGCTGAAATGGCACTTCGAGTGTCATCATAGATCATACTAATGATTTGTCATGATCACACCAAATACTTTCAATGTTAATTTTTTGATTTAAGGAGACTAATCCCGCTTGTTGGTGACAAGCAAACGAAAGGAGTAAAAATCAGTTACGACAAAAAAAATAGCCTTCTCTTGATCATGACTAATCAAACAGCTTCTATGTTTCTCATGTTGAATGTAGAGAAGATCACACTTCATCAGCTATCACAAGTCACAAAGTGCCATTTTCACAGTGGGTTGTTATTTTTTTATTAGAGACGCTTGCTTGCTTGCAAGCGGCATCTCTATTGTGGGAGGAAGGCTCTGAAACTTATGACAACTGCCTTGGTCATGCTGTTTCATCTCTGTCATTAAAACTTTGCATACAGTCTTAATAGAATTTTATCTTGCGTTGATAAACTTTTGGTGTCTTGCTGAGATGAAGAAATTAATAAAGAAAACAAACAGGCTGAGTTTCTGCAGGTCAAAGGTCAATCACCAAAAGCAGGTCACAGGCCAGATACCCTCTAGCAGGTCTTAGTGACAAATACCCTTGTGCAGGTCTCAAATGCCAGATACCCTTGTGCAAGTGACAGGCAAAGGGGTAGATACCATCATGGGCAGTCTATCTACAAGCATCGATCTTTTAAAGTGCTTGCACGTTGTTATTTTTTATATCAATTTCTCGGCTGTAATTAATCAACATAGATCTGCTTTTTGCCATATAATGGGGGTCAGGGGATCCTTCATCCCCAACATGAATATGCATCAATGGGCATTTCTAGTGTATTCTATAAGGAAAAGTGACAGAAAAAAAAACTTAAGTCATCTTTTTTCCCTATATATTACATGTCCTAATTGTCCTAGAAAAAAGAACATTGAGGCTCAGTGTCAACTATACCATGAAATTCCCTTTGAATAAAAGAACTTCTTGAAATATTTGTATCCATAAAAAACCTGGGAAATCTCAAGTGTCATTATTTGTTTAGCATGTAGTGGACACATATACAACTTTTCATAAAGTCATCAATAATGAAAATATAATTTTAATTTGACATTTGGCTAAAATTAATTTTTTCTGACAACTTTTTCTTTTAGACTCAAAGCCTCCTCTCCTTGGATATATATCGAATGGTTGTCCTGGGTTTTTGGGTCTTTGGAATTCATTCCAAGACCATTGTCGTTACCTTCATTTCCTGTTATCAGGTAAAGTGAGTGTTTTCACTAAAACATTTCATTGACAAAATGACAACCCCAACTGACGTGCCCTGGTCATCAAAATGGTTCTTATGCATCCCTGGTTGCAATATTGTGCTTCCCAGTGCTTAAATTGATGTTTATTTAACAGATTCTTTGTGATATGTCACATAAAAACTGGTTCTGAATGTTGGACTGTGCTGCCCTCTAGTGCATAGTCACTGCATACCATAGCTGCCTGCAGGTTCGTTTAATCATTAAAAATACAAAACAAAATAGCTTTCTTGTAATATCCCATTGTGATGTATTTAGTATTTTTGTACAGGAATTTCATGTCAAAGTCAGTGCTTATAGCTTAGTGGGGTTTGTTCTTCAATAAATAAACAATAATATTTTTATATAAATGCACAGTTAACATGTCATGTAATCTTTCCCTTTTTTATACAAATCTCAATAGATTAATGAGGTACAAATTGTCGATATAGACCAAGGACCCTATGCATGCATTGCATGCTATTTTTTAAAGCAAGTTTTTAACACTGAAAGTAGCACACACTGGTCATCTGAAGACTTCGAGTCCCTATGTAATATTTTAGGCCTACAATTTTTGTTGAAAGAAATCTAGTATATAGTATTACTACAGAGTAGAGTGACACTAGTATTATACAGACACTTTATCTGTCTTGAAAGCTGCTAAAAATAATCATCTCCACACAATAGCCAGTGACAATAGATTTCGGTTGGCCATTCAATGGGAGGTCTTTAAATTACTAGGTCAGTCACCTGACTGACCTAATTACACGCTTGATTGAACACGATTATGAGCAGACAATGAAGTACAATGTCCGATGGAGGCCTAGTGGAGTACAGCATTCAAGTAGGCCTATTTGAATCACAGTTGGGAAAAGGCACACAAGGCCTAAACACTGTACTTTTTAACTATCATGACTATGTGTTGATTGTTTGGATTTTTCAAAACATTTGGATGATATACTTTAACTTTCAAGAACTAATAACTTAAATTTTTGAAAAAAAATATAAATAGGTCTACAAAATGGCACAGAAACCTCACACTGTGTAAAGAACTGTTCAATGAATTTGGATATAACCACATATGTAAGAATTCAGTTGATTGGTCAGGATGCATATACCACTTAAAAATATTTCAACAAGATCAATGATCCATCAAGATTGACAATGGAGATAGAAAGAATTGATTAAAAAAGTTTGACCGATAACAAAACATGATATATATGTCTGGCTGATAACACATATGGTGTGCTGCTTAAAAACATACTTATATACGCATCTTCGTGTATTGATAATTTGGAGGGCTGGTTAGCACATTTGTGGCCTCTTCTAAGGCCTATTTTGGTGACTGCATCCCTAAATAGGCCAGAATTGCTGGAAATCACATCATTCGCAGCAGCCTTCAACTTGGCGCACACATCTGCCAGGGCTACCTAGAAAGGCAGTTGGAGGCCCACAAATTCATTAGTGGGCTAAAATGTAGCTGCCTTTTCAGTATACCTGCCTGCATGGGAAAATGGATACACTGAAAATGGACATAAAAACAGGTATGTATCTCTATTATATTGATAAATAGATATATATGTTGATATATAAATGTACATGTGTGTAGGTTTCTAAATGTATTGCTATCAAATTATTCAGGTACGATGCCTGTTGATATTTCTATATATAGATATATCTGCATTCAAGGCCTCTTATACAAATACAAGGTGTGAAAATCGATATGTGCAGCTGAATATTTCTATACGAAAGTCAAAATAATCAACGCATGAAAATTGCGAGCATGCCAAATGTGTTGTTTGAGGTGACAAAATGAATAGTTATGGAATTTATAGATATGGAATCGTGTCAAATTAAACTGTTGGTTGAAACGTTTAAAATTAGAAGTTTTGGCTGAAATTATGGTGGGTTGATAAATTATACTCTATCCTGAGTTTCTTGACAAAGCTCAAGGATGCTTTCGAACAACAACATTAGATTTTAAAGGGACGGTTATTTGAAAAGAGTTGCGAATTTGTGTAAGATAAATACTGTGGGATTAACTGGAACTAAAGGACCGGATTCGAGCTGATACACTGAAAAAAAATATTGTCAGATATCAGACAATATTGTCAGATATCAGACAATGATTAAATGAAGTATTAATTATCTAAACATCGTTTGTCATTTTGAACAATACAATTTTCTGGTTTAGACAGTCAATACAATGGACATAATGTTATATTGTACATTTTATTGTACATTTTTGCTCTGAATCGTATAATCCTTTAGTTTTTGGTTTTTCACTGTAATGTAATTCATCATATTCATCCCTGTCCTGTCTCTTGTCCTGTCCTCCGTTCTATTCTATCCTGTCCTGTCTTGTCTTGTTCTGATCCTGTCCTATTATTTCCAGTCCTCTGTTATGTCCTATCCTGTCCTATCCTTTCTATCTTGGTTTCCTATCCTGTACTGTCATATCCTCTTTCTACTAAGACTTGTCCTATTCTTTCCTGTCCTGTTCTTTCCTGTTCTGTCCTATCACTTGTCATATCCTGTCCTGTTCCATTTTCTCCTTCGCGTCCTGTCCTGTGTGCTATCCCACCTTGTCCTATTCTTTCCTGTCCTGTTCTTTCCTGTCCTTTCCTGTCCTTTCCTATCATCTGTCATATCCTGTCCTGTTCTATATTGTCCTTCGCGTCCTGTCCTCTGTCCTACCCTATCCTGTTCTTTCCTATCCTGTTCTATCACGTCCTGTCCTGTCATCTGTCCTACCCTATCCTGTCCTGTTCTTTCCTATCCTGTCTTGTCCCATATTTCTGTTTTCCTCACTCCTCCCATTTCAGCCTTCCACTTTGATACCGAAAAAGAGTGTACTGTTGCACTGTGAAAATGGCGCTTGGTGTGTCATCATACAGATGATTTCACCCAATACTTTCAATGTTAATTTGATTTAAGGAGACTTATCCCTCTGGTATTGTTGGTGACAGCCAAACAAAAGGATTATGCATCTGATTTTCAATCCAAAATCATTTATGACAAGTCAAATGGCCTTCTCTTGATCATGACTAATCAAACTGCCTCTATGTTTCCCATGTTGAAAGTATAGAAGATGATATTTCATCAGCTACGATAGGTCACAGAGTGCATTTTTCAAAGTGAACTGGTCATCATTTTTTCTTTATCCAAGTGAAAGGCTGTACTTTCAAAAATCCAATTATATGTATAACCATAGATTTATGCATTTTAAATTATATTTATGTTAGAATTTCCACTCATATATAACATGTACAGAGTACACCAAAACATGTGATCGAAACTGTGAAGCTCCAAGTATGTAGTTTGTTGCCCTTTATAAATGGAGAATATTGCAAATGTTGTAAGGCTTTGTGTTGAGAAAGTCTATTAATGCAAAGACCCAGTTGCCATTTATACAAGCCAGTGAATTCACTCAGCAGAGGCAATCAGCTTTTCATAGAAAAGTCCAGCTAAATATGACAAAATAACTGGCTTTTGTGTCTAAAATTGTGAAGGGAGATTTTCTTCTTGATTTTCCTCATGCAGATATAACTCTCTATTCAACAGAAGTTCAAAATGTTGTCCCATGGTGTGTTTGTCCTCATCGGTCATTCAACTCTGTGAGATAAAAAAGGGGACCATGATAAAATGTGATATGAAATAAAACATTAAGCTATACAAAGTCATGCAAAAAGGGGACATTTTAAAAGCTGGAATTTTGGCCCGCTTTGATCAGTGTACCTGAAGAGACTATGTTTAGCTTGAAACGAACAGTCATAGTCTACTAAAAGTGTGCATGCACGAATGAGCTGTAGATACATTTATTTATATATACAGACTTGCACTTGCCAAAATGACAGAACTTTGTCACATAATTGCGTCATTTGTAATATGTACACAATTAATAGTTGAATACATATATATGGTATGTGGTTCTAAGGGTGAACACAGTCACACCCCATTCTATTAATGAATTGAAAGATTGCCCATCAATCAGTCAGTTGATCAGTCAGTTGATCAGTCAGTCAGTCAGTCAGTTAGTCAGTAGGCCTTTAGAAGCAAAAGAGTGAGTAAAGTTGGTCAGAGCTTCTCAAATCATCCTTGTTACGTCAGCCGACCAATAATAAATAAATCAATCAATCAATCAATCAATCAAACCCTCTCTTTCTTTAATCACTGTTTGGTATACATTGCATGGTCCAACATTAATTTTAAGTTGGAGTGTGCTGAACTTAAATTCAAACAGCTTGCTGAAATAGTGGATGAAACTTTCAATATGAGATAAGAGGGCTTTCAAGAAATTGGCACTTAAAACGAACCTTTACAATAGGTCTTTCTCCATCTGGGGTTCATTGCCATCATTAGGCCTTCAGACAGCTGGCAGTTTGAAGTTGAACTACAGTGCCACCTGTAAGCAAGTGAAACGGGTGATGTTTTGCAATTGGATTGATATATCCTCAACTAAACTGCTTGTGGGAGCAAGTATTTTCATCCAATGTGATGAAAACATATTTGGTCATAACGGATGATGTTTGAACATTTTGGATAACAATGACAGCCAATTTCCTTTGCTGTACTCAGAGTTATGCTAAGTTCTCAAGTCAGTGGTTTTGTGTCGGCAAAGCTGTCTAGGTGCCAGGAAGCCACATTTCCGCGATTCAAGCCATTTTTGGACAATTATATAATCAATTTTAAGGTTATACATCGTCGTGGGTGGGTCCTAGGACGACGATCTCGAGGCACTCGTTTTCTGCGCCGAATCGCTCGTAGTTTGTGCCGAAGCAACCCCCAATGAGGAAGAGAATGGTGTCAGCAAGTTGTGAAGGAGCCTCAGTGAAGTTCCATTGCTTCAATGTTAAACTAGCCTCGCCCAAGCAGCCTGTTGCCTCGCCCAAGCAGCCTGTAGCCTCGCCCAGGCACCTCACAAATCCTCAATTATGCCTAATGCTTAGTTCTCACGAGAGTGGTTAAGTGACGGCGAAGTTGTAGAGGTGCCAGGAACTCAAGTTTCGCCTACTTTCGGCGTTTCAAGCCATTTTTGGACAATTATATAATCAATTAGAGCTTATAAATCGTCGTTGATGGTTCCTATTATGACGATGCACTCGTTTTCTACGCCGAATCGCTCGTAATTACGGACGAGGCAAGAAGAGACTTGTGTCGGCGAGTTGTCAGGAGCCTCGACGCAGTTCCATTGCTTCAATGTTAAACTAGATTCGCCCAAGGAGTCTCTTTCTTCGCCCTAGCATGCTGTTGCTTCGCCCTAGCATCCTCTTACTTCATCCTAATCTTCAATTACGCCCAAGCAAATACATTTTACGGTGAAGCAAGTAGCTGTTTCGGCGTTTCAACAGCCTGTTTGTGTCGGCGAGTTGTGCTCTTTTTCGCCGAAGTTCCATTGACTCAATGATAAGTAGCCTCGCCCAACCTGCCTCTAACTTCGCCCAACCTGTCTCTAACTTCGCCCAAGCTGTCTCTAACTTCGCCCAATCATTTTGGGGGGCTTTCTGGTCTCTTGCATCGTGGTTTCTTCCTTCGCAAAGATTCAACCGGTTGAATCTTTCGTGAAGCAAGTTCTTGCTTCACCATAAGGTCACGTGATTTCTAGGAACTTTTGGCGAGGAAGTTTAAGAAGCGCCGTAGACGAAAATAGCGTCGCCGAATTGTTGAATGTAGTTTAAAAACCTCCCTCTTTCTGGAAAAGCAAGAAGCGACGCGACAAGAACCCTCTGTTACGTCTCCGTGAGAACTAGCCATAAGCAAAGAGCTGTTTCGGTGAGGCAAAGAGCTGTCTCTGCGATTCATCAGAATCCTAGCATCGGCGAGTTGTCCAGGTGCCTCGACGAAGTTGTATTGACTCAATGATAAAGTAGCCTCGCCCAAGCAGTCTGTAGCCTCACCAGGAAATCAGTAGCCTCGCCCAAGTACTTTTAGGGCTTTCATGCCTTTTGCATCATGGAATTTTGCTTCGTCAAGAATCAGCAGGTTGAGTCTTTGGTGAGGCAAAATTGTTGTTTCACCAACTTGTCACGTGATTTCTAGGAAATTTAATGAGGCAGTTTATGATACGCCATAGACGAAATTATCGTCGCCGAATTGTTTAATTAGTTGAATTATCTCCTACTTTCCGGGAAAATGAAGAATCTTCGTGGAAAAAAAACCCTGAATCATTGCCGTGAGAATGTGGCATTAGGCAAAGGTCAATGTCTTCAATGAGTAAGAGCGACTCCAGGCCAGTGTTATTTCAATGGTAAGAAGTTTAATTTAGGCCACTTAAAATGGACTTTGACTAAATGTCACTGGTGACAGAGCAAAGAAAATTGGCAGTCTTTTGGTTCCCACAAACTTCAAATACTATCATCCTTTATGACCTCATATATGTTTTCATCTCATCCGATGAGCATCCTTGCTTCCACAAGCAGTTTAGTTGAGGATGTTTAGCATTGACCCAATGGCAAAACATCACCTGTTTCACTTACTTATAGACAGAACTGTATTTCGGTCTGGGAAAGAAGTAATGGTTTAAAGCATAAGATCCATTATGGGGCATGTAAATGGTAAGGAGGTGAAAATGGGTTAATTGTTATGGTGTTGGAGATGGGACCCCACAAACCGAATGTGCACTGGCATTCAACTAGGGTTACACTTTTATATCAATAGATAAGGCTCCGTTGTTCCCTCACTTCACCTTCTCATGCACAGAAAAAACTTTGGACTTTCAAATGATGAAGCAGAAGAAAACAAACATTCAGTTCACAGGCTTATTACAATAGTTGTAATCATTATAAAGCTAACTGCAGTCAATATCAAGTATCAATAGTTTTTAAAAAGCCAGATGTTGAGCGTCCAAAGGGAAAACCTAGTAAGTTGCAAATTTGGCCAAATTGAGTTAAGGTCAAAATAGGACTTCTGAGACATGTTTCTATATATTTATTAAGTTTAGATTTTCATGAAGTGGCCCTTTACCCCAGAATGACACTAGCAAATCCCAGTAAGTCCATCTCTTACTGCAAGGACTGGAACTTAAAAGTCAATTTTCTCAGAAACTCCAAAATGTGATTTACTAGGTTTTCCCTTTGGACGCTAGATGTGCTGAGTGCAAACTCCTGATTTCTCCAAGACTTGATAAAAGCATATCAAATCAGGTCACCAACAAGTTTTCCCACCAGGGTGTTGTCAAACTTCACATCAAGTGATATCC